>MNCI01010589.1:313642-326457 GCA_015680685.1 Gnetum montanum | reverse complement strand
TCTAAAGAAGGGACACCTTCAATGTTGTGAAGGACCTCCACTACTGTTGACAGTAGCAGCACAAGTAACGTTTGTGGGTTGGTGCTGTGGTGCAAAATCTTCTAGCATAGCTGGCAGTGATGTAGAAGGGGGTGAAGTACAAGAATATTGAGGTTGAGGAGAAGTGTAAGGAACATGAGGTGGTGATCTTGTTGGAGAGGACATGGGTGGATAGTACTTGGGAGAATGATAACGATCAGGTGAGGTAGAGGATGTTGATCCCATTGGAGAAATAGGGTGTTGAACATAATAAGCATTTGGTGCTATGACATACGAAGGGTATGGTCTAGTTGGTGGTGGCCTCCCCCATGACTGAGGTTTTTGCCATGGTGGTTGAACCTGATATTTTTGTACGAAATCTAGATGTAACATTCCTCCCCAATGCTCATGTAAATGTGACAAAAATGGACATTGGCCTTTGGGGTGATCATACAGATAGATGTTACATTGATACGTATGATTGGCAGTTGAGTTCTTATCCTTATTCTCTTCTACCCTTTGTTTCAATTGTTGTGTGGTGTCCTATCCTGTTTCTTGATTTGGCATAGTTTTTCCTCTAATAATGTTGGCATATTCTCCACATCTTTCATGTACCTAGTCCATCATCTTATTAATATTTGCCTCAATTTCATCTAGTGATTGTAGGATTGGCAAAGATGATTCCACCTCCTTGAAGTGAGTTGATTTCTCCTCTTCATGATCATGGACCCTTGTTAAGTTAAGATTTTGGTCCTGTTCAAAACTTTCAACATTCTCCCATCTAGCTATTTCTCCTTCTTATTTTGCTATCCGCTTGATAAGCTCTTGGAATTGATGGGTTCGTAGCTCATATAGTTGACCTTGGGTGTACATCCCTAGGGTCTCCCTTGTTTCATTACGAAGCCCATCTATGATATGGTACATTAGCCTTTCCTCGGAGAACCCATGTCCTAGGCAATTGTTTAACAATGCATAATATCTTTCTAAGGCCATGTCCAAGGGTTCATGTTGCGATTGTTTCCATTCTTGGATTTTTCTCCTCAAGGCTAACACTCTCGCATAGATTTGATATCTTTCGTTGAAAAGTTCTACCATTGTTGGCCAACGTTGAATTGATTTTTGTTTTAACGACCTGTACCATACTTTTTCTAGGCCAACGAGTGTCAGAGGAAAGAGCCTAAGTTTTTGCCACCCATTATCAATATTGTTCCATGTACAGGCATTGGAGAAGGCTTGTAAATGTTGTTGTAGATCTAAATCATAGCCTCCTAAAAACTTGGAAAAGTTATTTAAATCAAGCACGGGTAGACAACTTTCCTTACGATGCCTGCAAGCTATTCGAACAGCCTCTTGTATTTGCGTTAAGCTTGTAGTGGCCAGTAGGGGTTCATCGTCATCGTGTAAGTTATGCTTTCAAGCATGGGGATGATGTTGCTTCCATTCATGTTTATAAGAAACCCCCACTTCAGGTTGTGTACTCCAATCTTCATCATCATAATATTCGTTGGTTCTCCAATCAATTGCCTCACTAGATGTGGCAATATTATAATCTTGTAGGATAGACATGGTTGTGAAATTGTGTGTGAATTTATATGTGACTTTTTTTTATAATTATTTCTTTCTAAAAGATATATCGTTAATTCCTATACAGCGACCTTGTATGATATAACTAATCTAGATAACTAGCACCATCCCCAGCAACGGCACCAACGATGAGTGGCGAGGTACCCCTACACTTAACCATACGAATACGAGCATTCACGCACAATCTAGTCGAACTCCGTGGACAAGCTAGTTGTGGTATCTAGATAGTTACATGTTGGTTGCAGTTCGTTGTCTTCCCACCTAGACTAGTATTTGCTTTGTCACGTATGGTTTAGTCCAGAGTGAGGCATATGATGTGATCCTAAATTAGTGCTACTCCTAGAGACAATGGAGAATAATCTTGATTAAACTAATGAGTAATAGGAAATGAAGTCTAAGCTAGCCTAAGTGCGATAAGCATCCATTCCTTAATCATCCGTACACATCTTGGACCTCGTGCACAACTACTACTGGGATTACCAAGCGTAGATCCTAGGTACGCTACTGGGTTACCAAGTAGTCACACTTAAAAGCTCGTGATTAAGTCGTACTCATTCTGCATTTAACAACAAGAATAGTAAATGATGATAAAGAAATATTAACTAAGAAAATAATAAATAACAATAATAAATAACAATAACAATTAACAATAATAATAAAACAATTAAAACTAAGTGAATGCTGCAATGATGAAGTAATCTCGATGTTTATTTTCGTTCATGTGTGCATCCAAGTACATCACACTCGAATAAAGGTGTCATACAATTACAAGCATTACACTGCGGGCATGCACTTGGGAAAATAATCTAACTTCTACACAAACAAAATGCAAGGGCTTCGCTACAACTACTCAAAAGATGCCTAAATGAGGCGGAAGGCCCTCTTATTTATAGGCTAGGATAGGCAGCTACATAAACGGGGCCACATCGACGTAGGAAGGCTATGTCGATGGGCCCACCTCGACACGGCCGTATATATGAAACCTCGTATACGCAGCCAAGTCGATGCATTGACTGAATGACACTTCATCACTAATGTAGGCATTTTCTATATAAATGCACATACCCCTTGCATTTATGGCACTTTCTAATCATCTCCTTAGCTAAACTCTTACAGTTTCTTTCCATAGATGTTAAAACATTTTTCCTCTAAGTGCATGAAGCATGGATTCAAGTGATTATATGGCATTTTATTCAAGTGCATTTGTACCTAGACACATTTTACATGAACAAAAATAAAATAAAGATTTCTTCTATCCCTCGTAGCACTTGGATTAGCATAACTTTACTTTTCAAAATTTACTTTACATGCAATTTATTTTTTATTATTAAATAATAAATATTATCATTCATAAGCAACATGATTATGACCACTTCCATCATAATATATTAATGCTTAGTAATCCCAACAATGGGTACTTTGTACACCTAATAGTATACACTTAGTAACCCAACAGCATTATTAGATGTTCAGGATGTGTATGGAAAGTGGGAACAAATACTCTACATTAGGATAGTTAGTTAATTAATTAGTTGTTTAATTAGTTAATTGAAATACTAAATATTTATTTACTTAATCATTTCGCAAGGAGGAGAAAATAATAAAAAGCATAAAAATGAATATCTTATGCCTCAACCATATTAGCCATACACATAAATTAATACAAGTGTGGATTGGAAAGGTAACAACTAATGACTATATAATTCACCATCAAGGAATATCAACCATGAAATTCAACTAGATCGCACATATGCACTAGTGATTTATATGGTTGGGCTAGGGAATACCTATAGCTCATCAATTGAGGAGTATTGAGTCCTTAAAGAATGACCATTAGTACATCCTAAGACATATAGCTAAAAGAAATATAATAATGTCTTAAGTATGACTTAAATTAATAACTTCTTTTCTAATAAGATAATGAGAAAACCATTTGAGCTACCAAACACTAAAAATTTTTTTCCAAAATGCAAAGAAGAGGGGTGTGTTAGACCACAAAAAATATTAATGATGAGCAAAGAAAATTTATAGTACATCACAAGCTAAACATTGAATAGACATCATTAAAAAATATGGAAATAAAAACCTTTCAATTTTCAAATTCTCTACTAACAAGCACAACCTTACAATTACTATTTTGAGAAAACAAGTGAACAAAATTGATTGTTAATACGTGTTAACGTGTAAATTTAGAATTTCAAACACTCATTAAAAACTTATTTTAGAAATGTTATATGTGCTTTTTCACTCTCCAATGACTAATATAAGTGTCGTCTTAACATTGCTACATCCATTTGAACTATTAAAATACCTTGAAATTATCATCATAAGTCATGTTTTGAACTTCCACATGTCTCTAGGAGGCATTCCAAATCATGATCCAACATATGAACATTAGTTTTGATAACTTTCAATAGAATCAAGACCAAAAAAATTCTAAGTATTATCTAGGTGATGCAACACAGGTGTCAATGTCACCTATCTTGGTTAATTCTCTAGCATGAGATAGAAAATTTGTCTAAAGGCCATGTAACACCAGCATTAGTGTCACCTACTTTAATTAAATTTTTAGCATGCATCTCAAACTTGTTTTCTTCTTCAATTTTGACTCTGTTGATCCTCTAATGAGCAATCTACATTGGTCATGAGATGATAGGCATCAACTTGGGCAATTTTGACAAACTTTGGAAGACATAATATAATACATGATATTTAACAATTTTTCTATTTGTCACCTAGGTGATATGAAACAAAGTTACACAAGCATTAGTGTTACCTATATTAGTCAAATTTTTAGCATATATCACAACCTTTCCTTCAACCACAATTTCAACTCCCTGGAACCTCTAACAAGAAGTTTACATCAATTTTGAGATAATAGACATCAACTTTAATAGTTTTGGTAAGCTTTCGTGAAAAAGAGAGCACATGAAATTTGGAAAAATTTTCTAAGTATGGCTAGGTGACATGACACGAGTATTAACATCACCTTCCTTACTCAAAATTTCATCACATCATTGCTATATAAAACCTTTTCTCTAAGCTCTAGTTTTTCCCTCTTTATATCTCCAACAATGAGTTTACATTAGTCTTCAGACGACATGTGAGATGTATTGTTTATTTTAAATTAAAGAACCTTCATGTTTTAACAATTTCCATTGTGCTAAACTAGCTTAGTTATATATTTATAATATATATCTATAAATTGGTCGAGAGAATCTTATTTTTTTACAAGTAAAAAGTTCTTTGAGTAAAAAATTTTACAACTTCCAGACGAAGAACAAGATTTAAAAACCAAATTTTCATGCCTTCTAGACAAAGAACAAGAGTTCTGTACCTTATTTTTCCTAAGGATGGGTTTTCTAAAAAAAATTTCAGTAATTAGTGTATGCTCTCACCCTTGGCCGAATTTGTTGTTTTTAATATATAATGCAAACTCGGCTGAGAGTGAGAGCATACACTAATTGATGGAAATTTTTTTTCAGAAAACCCATCCTTAGGAAAAATAAGGTACATAACTCTTGTTCTTTGTCCAAAAGGCATGAAAATTTGGGTTTTTAAATATTGTTCTTCGTCCAAAAGTCGTGAAATTTTTTACTCAAAGAACTTTTTACTTGTAAACAAATAAGATTCTCTAGGCCAATTTATAGATATATATTATAAATATATAACTAAGCTAGTAATCGCCAGTCGCCTACTGCAGCGATGATTTAAAAATAACAGATAAAAATATTATAAGACCATGGAATGCTTTATTGAATAATTATAAACATGTTGTAATACAGCAGAAATGATTAATGTACAAACTTGCGTAATTGAAAATGTATAGTTACAAATGTTCTAACATTCAAAATGATAAAAATTAGTTGACAAAAAAGAATGAGATCATTCTTCATTAGATTTAATGTGTTGCTCTTCATCCAATCTACTTTGAAGGTGCGAAGCCTTAAATATCTTGATATATCTTTTTTTGGAGATCAGAGGAAATATTTTCAAACTGTCAATACTCCTCACTCGAGATAGTGCCACAAATGTAAGACCTGTTGTTTCTTTGCTACCAACATCTATACACGCTTTCTCCAATGTCATTCCCTATGACATATGTATCATTAAAGCCCATGCTAATCTAAGTGGTAGTTGGCGAGATCCTCCACGTATGATTGGTGGAATGGGTACTTGTCGAGGATGTTCATTATCATACAGTACTCCAATATAGGAGTGAAACTCAATGATGACATACGATGGCAACTGTGGAGGTTGATAGTGTGGACTATATATTATTTTCGTAGTGACTCCCAATGCACCATTAACCAATCTTGCTTCTAGCCATAGATTAATAGTGAGCATAACCCTTGCATCCTCACAAATGAACACTACTCGGTCCAATTCTCCTTCTGAATCATCCCAAAATTTCACACCATTTGTCTTTCTATCTACTATGCACCATGCAATTGGCTTCTGCATTTTGAGCAATATTTTTTCATTATGCATATGCACTTTATCCTTTGTATCAAAAAAATGCACAGAATCCTCAAATCCATCTCGCCCATCCGATGTTGATGGAAGTTGCATTCTCAAGCTTAAAAAGTCATAATTCTCATAAGTCATCTTTCCTTCTCGTATATTCATCAAAACTTCTCTAAATCTTTGTTGTTGCGAATCATCACCCCTTTGTCGATACACAACATCCAAGGTTACAAATTTATTGAATGCCAACCATAAATTCTTCACATGCATCTGAAATGATATGTACGGTATAACATCTTTAATAGGTGGAAGCTGTGCAAGATCTCCAATGAGTATCATAGATCTACCACCAAAGTTATCTAAACGATTATCTGGAAATATTTCCTTAAGCCTTCGGTCAATGCTGCTAAGTAATTTTCCACCTATGAAACTCATTTCATCTATAATAATATACTTTAAGTATTTGTATTTATTTTGCAACGATGACAAAGTTGATGCAACCAATGGTTTGTAATCTCCGATTCCAATCTTCAACGTAGAATGTACTGTAGTTGGATTAATATTATACACTGTAGCACCAGTAGGGGAAAGCACCAATAAGCTATTCTTTCCTAATGAGCAAGTTCGACTAAATTCTTTACAAATCATATCAATGAGATACGATTTTCTTGTGCCTACTGTACCTTGAATAATCATCAATAGAGGAGAAACTTCATCCATTTCGAATTGTTACATATATAGATGGCCAGTGATAATCTTGTAGCATTTCTTCTATTGAACTCCTAGAGAAGATATGTCCACCTGATTGGCGTTATTTCTTGAATGTGTTATTATCCCATGCGATCTATTGCACTATTTTTAAAAAAAGGTAACAATATCTATCGCTATTTAATATTTAACTCGATAACGATATTATATTATCATCCTTATAAATGTTCGCTGCTGCCATAGGTATTATATTTAATCCTCATCAGTCATCTTTCCTTCTCGTATATTCATCAAAACTTCTCTAAATCTTTATTGTTGCGAATCATCACCCCTTTGTCGATACACAACATCCAAGGTTACAAATTTATTGAATGCCAACCACAAATTCCTCACATGCATCTAAGATGATATGTACAATATAACATCTTTAATAGGTGGAAGCTGTGTAAGATCTCCAATGAGTATCATAGATCTACCACCAAAGTTATCTAAACGATTATCTAGAAATATTTCCCCAAATAATTTAAACATAGGTACACCCCAAGATTTATAAAAGTTTATAACTCAGTGCTACAACATACTAGAATCAAACCTATGACATGTGATATGTGCTTTCCATTGTCACTATAAAGTTAGCACTTACAGTAAGCCATCTCAAATGCACTATTGCTACATCACCATGTACATAAGCCTTGTTGTTAAAGATGGTGTTGATTACATGGTGGGAGATGAGATGAAGACCATAGTGGCTCTATTTTTAGCAACAGTGGCATTGTAGCAAGCTGCCAAAGTGGCGGATGAGGATCCTTTACAAGATTTCTGCATTGTAGACAAAGCAAATGCCAAGGGCATATTCATAAATGGTGTTCCGTGCCTCAATGCCAATGCCGCCACCACCACGGATTTCAAAACATCCGCACTGGCAAAGCTGGGAACTCAGAGCACGACATTTAGGACTACAGTGACCCTGACAATGGCCATGAATCTGTTGGGCAGCAACATGCAGGGTCTCACTATGGCTCGCACCGATTTCAGCCCAGGTGGTGTCCTTCAGCCTCATAGTCATCCACAGGTCACCGAGTTCATGTTTCTGATCCATGGTGGGTTGGTTTTGGTGGGATTTGTGGACACAAACAACCAATTGTTCCAGGAGACTCTGACTGCAAGCGATATTTTTTTGTTCCCTCATGAACTGACGCACTTTCTGCTAAACCTTGGGCATTACCCAACGTCATCCATATCAGGGCTAAATTCACAAAACCCTGGCACCTCCCTTCTACCGTTGGTCTTGTTTAACTATTGCACTATTTTTAGTATTTTACGACATAACCTTTCATAACACATCAGCATTAGTCAGCGTTATGGACAAAGTTGGTGTTACTGAAATATGACTGGTAATGGCCTGTCGAGAAAGTAAACATTAGTCAACGTTATCGACAAAGTTGGCATTACCGAAATATGACTGGTAATGGCCTCTCGGCCAAATTATTCTTACCATGTTGGCTATAAATAAAAAAATCCAAAGTATGTAATATGTCAACAGAATATATAACCACTCACACCCAATTTGGCCATGATTAATTATAGATTATAACTTCATAATTGGGCTATTGCTCAAAGCATGATATTATGACCACTATACACGTCAATACTTGGGTGATCTTTATTATCTCATCTTTACCAAATCAAAGGGTGTGTGAGGCATAATTCAAGTTGTAGTCTCTTCCTTTTATGAAAGCTTGATGTATGCTTATTATAAGTCTAAAAGAAAAGAAAACTTGAAAGCTAGGAGCTAGAGCCATTGCTAGGGTTTTTGTATACTTTCCCCAAGATAATTTCTTGTGTTCTTACTATATTTCTTCTAATTACATAATTGAATCTCTATTTCTGCTACTTGTTGCTTTATTATCATACTTAATCAAGGTGTAAATTAAAAAATTGGTATCAAAGCAAGGATGATTTGATTACTAAGGCTCTTATCTCATTAAGTGCATTAAGATGGCAAGTGGTGCCAAGTACATTAAAGAAATAGAAACGTTCAATGATACCAACTATAATCTTTGGAAGCTCAAGATGCAAGATTTGTTGGTTTAATAGAAATAATATGTATGCATCACTAGAATTAAACCAAAGAGTATGAAAGTTGATGACTAGAAGTAATTAGATCATTTAGCTTTGGGAACAATTCGTAAAGATATTTCTCATCTTGTGCTTAAAAATTTACATGATAAAAAGATTACAAAGTGCTTATGAAATGTTGTGGGTAAGATATATTAATCTAATTATTACTCAAATAAATTACATCTTAAAAGATAGTTATTATTATTTATATTATGCATTAAATAAATTTAAATTTAATAGAATAGTTGGATGTAAGACTACTAAAGAAATTTGGGAAACCTTAGAGGCCACCTATGAGGGTACATTTATAGTTAAACAATCAAAAATTTTGGTCTTGCAAATTAAAAATGATAAAATTAAGATGAAGGAAGGTGAAAAGATTAAGGATTATTTCTCTAGGGCAAATGATCTTGTTATAGAAATTAGGGATACAGGCAAGGACTTGCCTGAAAGCAATGTAATTATAAAACTAATTAGAACACTACAACCCAAATTTAGACCTAAGGTCATAGCTATGGAAGAAATTAGAGACTTTTCGATCATTGAATTTGAGAAGCTTCAAAGTGATCTAATTGCTTATGAGATGAATCTCATAAGTGAACAAGCAATTAAGGAAAAGCCTATTGCTTAAGATCAGCATCAAAAGAGAAGGAGTAGGTTGAACAAGAAATGAATAGCAAAGACAAAATAGCTCTTCTATCAAGAAGAGTTTAAAGACTCCTTGCAAGAAAAGGGAGAAGCTTCAACCCACCAAGATTAAATCAATCCAAAGGTAAGGAAAAAGGTAAAAGTTCTATGAATTCAAATTTTGATGCATTTTCCATAGAATGTTGGGTATGTGGTGGAAGAGGCCATGTGTCCTCCGAATGTCCTAGCACTAGCAAGTTGCAACGAAGAGATAAGACTAAAGCATATATGAAAAAGACAAACTTCTACACAAGCTAGGATGATGGAGAACAAAGTGAAGAAGAGGTTGATGATATTACGAAAGACTCATAGTTAATATGTATGGCCCTCAAAAATGAAGATTCATTAGAAATCTTTGATGAATTAAGAGGTAAACATGCTGAAAGGTATAGTGAGTCACATGAAGAAATTCTTATCTTACATTATCTACTCAAAAAGGTAAAGAAAAATATGCATAGAAAAATTTCTGAAATCTATACCTTTTCCTCCAAGTTAAAAAGGTAAATCTCAAACATAAAAGCTTAGGTTCAACTACTAATCCCATTGGATGAAAAGAAATGCAGGGATACTCAAGAAGAAGGGATCAATAAAAATAAGAAAAAGATTGAAAATCAGCATAAAAGTGAAAGCTTGAAAGAAAGATCTCAAAAGGATACTTGTACTAGTTCAATCTCAAACATAATCAAGTTTGATGATTCTCTTCATGAAAGAAACACTTTATATTTTTGTAAAAATCTCCATCATAAACAAGATTAATATCCTCAAATAGAAAAAATAACATTGATACTTGGTCTTATCAATAGGAATCTAGTGAGTGTATTTTGTAGGATGCAACAACTTGGAAAAAGAATGAGCTAAAAGCTTGAGAAACTTCTAAAAGAATGAATCAATCAAAAACTATTAAAAATTATGAATCCTCCTATCTTGAGGAACATGAATAAGAAGGATTTCCATACAAGGCTGCGGACACCAACAAAGGAGCTAATGAAAGAAAATCAAATGGTAAGGAGGTACTCTATGATAGAGGGCCTCATCTTAAATTCCATTAGTCATTCTCATATCAATAAGCAGGTAAGGTAAGTCATGGTAAGTCTTTATTTCCTTGCTTGCTAAATTCAATATAGGTTAGTTTTTGAAATTTTTTTTGATAAATTTTATATAAACATACTTTATGAATTCTTTAATCATCAAATAAAATATATCTTAATCATCCAATGCATGATGTTATAGAAAACAGGTTTCAAAAAAAGATTAAGATAGTATGGTTATCTCTCATGTTATCTTATGAATTATTTAGCTATTTACATGTCCTTAAAAAGCTTCATGCTTAAAGAAACTATATATTTGAATAAAAAAGAATGCATTGCATATACATTAAAAAATTTTCTATCTTTTATCATAAGATACTACTAACATGAGAAACTAGTCCTAGTATTGTAGAAAAATGACAAAATAAGGCATGACTAAATGATCAAGAAAGAAAAAAAATTGTTATGATTTATGCTTAATAATTTCCTCTAATGTTTTCTCCTTTTTATACACATTTCTAGTTCATTCAATATTCTTGAATAATCAAGATTGTGATCAAATAGTTGCAAATTTTAAAAAGAGTTAAAGAAGAGACAGGCACATATGTAGGGGAAGCTTGTACTTCATGATTTATTTTGGAGCATCAATATAGGGGGAGTCTATGAAGACTTTCTCAAGGACATAATACTTAGTGACCTATCTCTAGCAAGCAACAAAAGGTACATCCATTTGGTAAAAAATTAAAGGTAAAAGAGCAAGTTATTTTTAATTCAAGCTTTAAAAATATTTTACCTAAAAGTAATAATCAATAGTGTAAAATTTTGCAATATTATTTGAATATATTTCTACATTAGTGTTGCATCATTTATATACTTAAGTCCCTTATTCTTGATATGGGTTGAATAGTTCTTACCTATGAGACTTCAAGCATACTAAAGTAAGAAAACACACTTGTACTTTCCTTTGACAAAGCTTCTTAGGGAATTTCAAAACTCAATTAATGAGATATCTTAAGCTCCCTTGAGATGAATATGGCTACCATTATATGAACATTTGATTAGAAGTTTCTTTGTTTGATCTCTTGATCTATTTCTAGAATTTGATCTACTTCTTAAAAGTTGCGTCTATATATATGCTTATTCTCCTTGATATGAAATTACTATGTCTATCTTCTAAATATGAAAATGTGATGAGAAAAGTCTAACAAGATTTTTCTTAGATGAAGACTATATAAATGTATTTTGATGTTATCCTTAATAGTCTTTTAATCTATCTTATATTTAATATTGTTAGTTGTAAGGCCCAACTCACTTCTTTATGATGTTCAAAAAGTGGAAAAATTTTATGTCTCCTTGATACGATTGTGATATAATGTGGCGACTTGTGATATGATTGTGATATACTTGATATGAATGTGATATAATGTGTCATGGGCAAGATGGAAACTAAACAACAATTATGACCTTATGGATATATTTGAGTAGTTATGACCTTATGGTGGTATTGATGCTTATCTTTCTAGTATAAAGACAAGATATTAAATATTCATTGCTCAACCCTTCATCATAAATGTTGATGTTTTGGTATGTAAAAACCTTAAGAAAAATGAATAACAAAGAATGTTTGTTTGGTGTTGTGTTTACAAGACAAGATTATGGAAAAGACTTCACATGACAAGCAAGAGAAAAAGACTCAAGGACTCACAAAAAAATTTAACATCATAAAAAACTTGTGGAGCATGCAAAAGTTCAAGAGCAAGGACAAGGGATGAATATTTTAAGTGCAAAGGAAACTAAAGAAAGACATCTCCAACAAACAACAGATGTCTTGGTCGAAGTGAAGGAAAATTAGAAAGACATCTTCAAAAAATAGCAAACGTCTTGGCTGAATTGAAGTTTTCTTAGACAAATACATCTTAGAAAAACTGCAAATGTCTTTCTAGTGAGAAAGACGTCTTCCTAAATGATGAGACGCAGTTTACACTAGGCCGCGATATCGCGTCTTCTCCTGCGATATCGCGTATGCGATATCGCGTCGCGCCGCCATTTCTATAAATAAGAGGCGGCACTCCCTTCATTTCCCAATCCTGGCTAGTGTAGCGAAGCTCTGGCAGATTGATCACTCCAGAGTTAGAATTTTTCCCCATGTGCCCGCAGTAGGAGTCCTAGAGTGAACGGCTCTTTATTCGAGCAGCTTGTAAC
>MNCI01010589.1:115250-301691 GCA_015680685.1 Gnetum montanum | reverse complement strand
AGAAAAAGTAACTAGAGCTACTCTATCATAAGCTAGAGAGATATCTACAATTGATACACCATTTTCTTTTGACTCTAGATAAACCCTCATGCCAACATTCCCAATTGCAATGTCATTATCCCTTGATTTTCAAAACATTCAATTCAGCAACATTTTCATTTCTATTCCAACTTCATGGTTAATTAACTGTTGCAGAATTCTTTACAAGAAAGAACATAATCCTCCTTGAACAGTTTCAGTTCATTAGGATTCTGTACCTCACCATTTGCAAATAAGTCCACCTGTTCCATGAAATGGTAAAAATGTGCCAACAATTATGTACTTTCAAGTGTCATTATCAAGCAATCATTGTAATCATCATTCTCTTCTTATTATTCCTCATTATACTATCTTTTGTCTATTGTAATTGGTCAAAGTGAGTTGTGCCTCAAAGTACAAGGATCAGCAAACTTAGTTGCATTCATTCCTTATAATTGTTGTTCTCTTTTGTTGCCCTATCGAGTTGACGTGCTTCTTGCAGGAAGGCATCTTGCTTGAGCTTGTTAGGATCCTACGAGATTGAGTGTTGGCGTAGCACCGCAACACTTCAAAGCAAAGCTCAAGTTGTAAAGGTTGTGGGATCCTAAAAACCACATTCCTAAGCTTGTTAGGACCTTCAAAGGTTGAGTGAATTCATGGCATCCAATCATTCCAAAGTATAGCTTAGAGCTTGTACAAGGTGTGGTACCCTTCAAACCACATTTCAAAGTAGCAAAGTCCGAAGGTGTGCTAGCAAACTACCCTCTGAGTGTAGACTACCTAAGTTGGGAAACCACGTTAAATTTGGTGTGTGCATTAGCAAATAATTTTATTTTATTTTTGGAAACTTTCCCCAAAACCTTCTTCTAAGTTCAACAATCCTTAATAAATTACCTTATTCAAAATTCATAAGTATCTTCTTATGATTACTAGATATTGTGTTGTATTAAGGATGCATATTTGCATAGTTAATCATCTCTCATCATCCTTAGATCAATCAATTTTTCAAATATCCTAACCCATTTTCTTAAGTTTTGGACATCATCAAAAAGGGGGAGATTGTTGACCTTTTGATATATCAAAACCTTAAGAAAATGAAGAGTATAGAATGTATGTTGTAGATGATTATTTTGTAGGACATGAACAAGAACTTCACAAAGATATCTAAGAACTCAAGGAAATGGTGTCTACATCAAGATGTCAGAATGAAGACTACATAGGCAAGATGAGAGCATGGATGAAAAAAAAGTCTACAAGTCAAATGAAGATGCTCTAAGGACTGCCAAGAAGAAAAATTAATAAGAGAAAGCCTCATAATTCAAAATTCAAAAGTTGAGTAGATGTCTTAAAAAATAACAAATGTTTATCCTCAACAGTAGATGTCTCACTGTAGACATCCCACTTTCCATGTAGACGTCTCTCCTACATTGAGGACAATCTCTCATAGATGTCTCAACTTTGAAGTAAATGTCTACATTAGCCATTTAGTGGCCATTACATGAATTTCAAGGAGTTTTCCAAAACTTTGAGGCTATAATATGATGTCAAAATCTTGAAAATTGTGCAAGTACTGTTCACATAAACACTTTTCACTATCTAGTCTTGCTCTTCGTTATAATATCATTTGCTTGGTTGTAATTATACTAAGGTTCAAGTATAAGGATCTATAAATTTAGTTACATTATTTCCTTATTCTTTTCCTTCTTTCTTGTAGGGTTGATGTGCTTCTTGCAGAAAGACATCTTTTTGAGCTTGTTGGGATCCTACAACATTAAGTGGTTTTGTAGCATCAAAATGCTCTGAAGCATAGCTTAATTTTGTAAAGGTTGTGGGATCCTTGAAACCATATTCTAAGCTTGTTGGGACCTTGTGGGATTGAGTGGTTTTGCAGCAACAAAACACTCTGAAGTGGAGCTCAAAGCTTGTACAAGGTGTGGTGCCATTTAAACAACATTTTTTTGAAGAAACAAAGTCCAAAGATGTGCAAAAATTTTAACGTTCAAGTGTGAACGTACCAAAGTTGGGGAACCATGTAAAATATGGTGTACTTTGTGGGTAATGCAATTTTAATTAAGAAACTTATTCAATCCCCCTTCTAAGTTTTTGATCCACAAAGGTAACTTTAATTATAATTACTAATATATTGATTTAGATTCTTCATATAGCTTTATACCTAGAAGAGAAATTTTTTCTAAATACCAAGAAGCTATGTCTGCTCCAATTTTTCTTGGGAGCGATGAAACATGTACTATTAAGGGCTATGGCAAAGAAAAGTTCCTCTTTAATGGTAGAATAATTATAATTCCCAATGTATATCATGTCCCTAAGTTCATCAAAAATTTATTATTTGTGGTTGATTTTCATGTGCTTCAATTATTTGAAAATAAGAGATGTATAATTTTTTAGGAAAAATCCACCATAGGCACAAGATATAGAAAAGGAAGTAGGAGAATATGCCAACTAGATGGTGTTACAATGACTAATAAAGCTAAAGTATTTCATGCATGGAAAGAGAAATTAACCATCAATCTATGGCATAGAAGACATGGGCATGTGGTACAAAAGTCCATCCAAATTCTCTAAGAAAAATGTATAATTAAATGTAACACCCAAGGTCATTTACCACCCTATGAACATTTCTTGAATGGAAAACAACATCGTTTAAGCTTTTCTACAAGTACTTAAAGAGCTAAAAACACATTGGATCTAGTTCACATTGATGTGTTTGGTCCTGTTTTAGTAACTTCACTTGTTGGTTCTAAATATTATGCCTTCTTCATAAATGATTATTCTAGGAAAGTAAGAATTTACTTCCTAAAATTCAAATATGAAGTCTTTATTAAATTCAAGAAATATAAAGCTCTAGTTAAGAACCAATCTAACAAAATAATTAAATCCCTTAGAATAGATCATGGATAGGAATTTTATTCAGATGAATTTGAAAGATTATGTAGGACTCATGGTATTTTTAGGTAAAAGAGCATTCTAAGCACTTCACAACAAAATGGAATTGTAAAATATTTGAATAGAACACTCTTGGAATGAGCTGGGTATATGCTCAATGATGCTGGTCTTGAAAAGAAATTATGGGTGGAAGCTATGATGACATCTTGCCACTTAATCAACAAAATACCTTCATCATCACTAGATGGTAAAATCTCACAAGGGATATTGTTTTTAAGAAAGTTTCATTAGATCATTTGAACATATTTGGAAGAATAGCTTATTTTTATGTGCCTAAAGAATGCCGATCCAAATTGGATTATAAATCCAATAAATGTATTTTTCTTAGATATGACCATGTTGTAATAGGATATAAGCTATGGAATCCCAATACTAACAGAATCATGTATAGTAGAGATATGGTGTTTATGGAATCATCTCAACTTGATATGGTTGAAGAAAATGTTTCACAAAAAGCTCATTATGATATTGACCAAGAATCAGCTACTGAATAAGTTGATGATAAAACTAATAAAGGGTAAGATCCATCTTAAGAAGAAGATTAGCCATTGAGAAGCTCAAGTTGAGTAAGATGAATACCTAAGTATTTAGATTCATATGTTTTGTGTATTAGTGATGCTCCTCAAACCTATAAAAAAGCTTGTAATTCAAAAGTTTGTAATTCTTGGAAAAATACTATGGATGAAGAAATGAAACCACTAATGAAAAATAAGACATAAAAACTTGTTAAACTTCATCCTAGAAGAAACCCTATTGGTTGTATATGACTTTTCAATGTAAAAGAAGAAGGAATATACAATGCAAGGCTAGTAGTAAACGAATACTCTAAAAAAGAGGGTATTGACTATCAAGCATTTTTTTCACTAATGGTAAAATTAACATCCATAAGATCTTTAATGTCTTTTATAACTACTTTAGATCTTGAACATGAATAAATGGATGTTAAGACTGCATTTCTTCATGGAGATCTTCATGAAGAAATCTACATGCAACAACTTGAAGACTATGCAGTTAAGGGTAAGGTGAACATTGTATGTCACTTGTTGAAATTATTGTATGGTTTAAAATAATTCCCTAGGGTGTGGTATAATAAATCTGATTCTTGCATGATAAGGTTTGATTTTGTGAGGACAATAATAACCCTTGTATTTACCTTAAAAATGATACTAGGGTGTGGTATAATAAATCTGATTCTTGCATGATAAGGTTTGATTTTGTGAGGACAATAATAACCCTTGTATTTACCTTAAAAATGATACTAGTATTGTATGTTGATGATATGTTGATAACAAGGAATAGTATGCAAAAAATCACTAAGCTGAAATGCTAGCTATCATCTCAGTTTGAGATGAAGGACCTTGGTATCATAAGAAAAATCTTGGGCATTGAAATTAAAAGAGATAGAAAAGGTCAAAATTTATGGCTTGGTAAATCTGCATATGTTAATAAAGCTTTAGAAAAATTTAATATGTAGGATTCTAAGTTGGTAAACATTCCATTGTCTATGCACATGAATTTATCAATGAAGTAATGCCTTGGAAGAAATGAAAAATGGAGGAAATTACAACTTCTCCTATGGTAATTTTGTAGTTTGCCTCATGTATCAATGGCTGGTAGTATGTTTGATATTGCATATGCAGTGGGAGCTATGAGTAGGTTTATTTCCAATCTTGGTAAACAACATTAGATAGCTATTAAAAAAACTCCTAGGTAACTTTGAGGTACTCTTAATTTTACCAATTTTTATGACAAAAGTTCCTTTGGATTGCATGGCTTTGTGGATGTAGATTGGCGAGGTGATCTAGATCACTAAAAATTCACAACTAAATATGTTTTTAAAATAAACATATTAGTAAAAGACAAAGTTGTGTTACATTGTCAACAATAGAAAAAAAGTATGTAGTAGCTTCTCAAGCAAGCAAAAAAGCAATTTGGCGACAACAACTCATCAAAGACTTTGGAAAAGAGCAAAAAAAAAAGTAAACTTCTCTTGCAATAACCAAAGTGCAACCTTCTTGTCAAAGAATCCTAGATTCCATGTAAGGAAAAAATACATTAAGATTGATGGGATGCAATATCGCATGGGCCACGATATCGCGTCGTCCCCTGCGATATCGTGTACGCGATATCACGGTCCACCACCAAATCTATAAATAAGAGGTGGCTCTCCCTTGTTTCTCATTCTACACCTAGACCATAGCAAAACTCTAGCAGTTTGATCCCTCCAGAGATAGAATATTTTCCATGTGCCCGCAGTAGGAGCTCCAAAGTGAACGGATCTTTATTCAAGCAAATATTGTACCTAAACACATGTTTGTGTACAGAAATAAAGACGAACTTCTTGGATAAACCTCGCAGTGCATGGAATAGGCTAAATAGGATTTTATTTATTGTTATTTACTATTTATCATTTAATCGCTTTATTAGTCATTAAATCTCTCTCACCCTTCTCTCCTAGTTAAGTGCCTCAGTACGACCACTTCAAGCATGTGCGTTACACTTGGTGATCCCAACAACAACTAGCGTTTGGTAACAAAAGGTTTCATTGGTTCAAGGTGTGAACGGTAAGTGGGAACGGATGTTGACGCTAGGTTAATTCAGACTTAGTTAGTTAGTTAAAGTTAGTAGTTAGTCTCTTCACCCTTCACCTTATCAGCATAGGAGATAAAACCGAAAAGACATAAAAATCATATACCTCAGACTTACTTAACCATACAACCATGACAAATACAAGTAAGTCTGGGAAGACAACAAATAATTAACCTTAAGTGTTCCATAAGGCGTGTAGGCACTTAGTCTGCGGAGTTCAACCAGATCGCACATGCTACACTTGTATTCATATGGTTGAGTGTAGGGGTATCTCGCCACTAATCATTGGTGTCGTTGTCGGGGACTAAGTGTTTGTGCGCTAAGTAGAACATAGGAGATCACTCACATCATTGGGAGCTTAAACGAACCTTAGGGTTAATTAAACAAAAAATTATATAACGGTTAATCAACACACCAAATAAGACACAATGTCTTCTTCTTCTTCTCATAAGAGCATTACACCACCTAGGGATCATACAAGAAACAATCAGCAGTCTAAAACACATAACCAAAATCAGCTAGTTCCTCAACAATATAGGGTGGTATATACTCATCCCGATGAGTACATACCCAATTTTACTTTTATCCTCCATCAGGATGAACAAATGCGCTGGAGAGACTTGCAAGGTAACATAGTGTTACCTCCAGATCGTGCAATCCCCAACATGATCCTCTGTGCTCTGGCACAGATAGGCATGACATAGCTCTATGCTTAATACATTATTGGCAATTTTGACATAAGGGATTATCATCCCACAGAAGCACAACATCTAAGGAACTCAAGGTAGAAGAGCCACCATACACTGTTGAAGGGCAAAGGGGTCCCGCACATCCTAAGTGAAATTGGAGATGGTGAACCACTTATAACGGGTTCTCCATCAAATGATGTTCATCCTCCTAATGATAGTGAGGAGGTGGGGTATCAGAACCTACACTCCACGATACACAACCTTGGTTCTAATTCCTGTGAACATCAACTGTTCACTGAGGGAACGAAAACACATGACAAAGATAGGACTCAGATCATCATCACGATCGGGGCCAAAGCCATAGAAGAGAAGGTAAGAAACATCATCATGGTGATGGTTCTCCTTCTTCTTCCCCTTCATCACATCATTCACCCTCTCCTTCCACATCAGGGTGCAGTCATAAAGAGCATAACGGTGAGGATAGAGGTAGACAAAATGAGAGACCTCGACAAGAGAGTTGAGAAAGAGGACAAGGGCATGAATGAAGGGAAAGTAGGAACCAACGTAGACATCATAGATGTCATGAAAGAGATAATCATGATGAACCCCTACTTGCAACACGGAGTATGCTAGATATCACAGAGGTAGTGAGAATACCAACAAGGCATCAAAAAGATAGTCGGATCAAAAGACTTGACATGAATAACATCCCACGATTTGAAGGGGGATACAACGCTGATCCACAAAATCATTTACAGGCATTCCATGATGCCTACGCCTTGCAAAATGTAGAAAACGAGTGGCAGAAACTAAAGTTGTTTTCTAGGACACTCATAAAGGAAGCAGACAGTTGGTACCGATCCTTAGAGCTGGAAACCATTAGGAGATGGAGTACAATGTTAGAGTTGTTCAATGATAAATATCAAATGTACTTTAGAGTGTCTAATTTGCATAAGCAGATACAAGGATGGAAGCAAGGTACTCACGAACCCTTGGATGCTGCCATGGGCCACTACTACACATTGTTACATTGTTGCCCGGGCCATGGTTATGCACAACAGGATCAACTCTGCCATCTCGTAGATGGGATAAGGTATGAAACTAGGAGAACCCTTGGGACTTATGCCCAACGGAGACTATCAGAACTTAGATCCCATGAGATTCATTAATTGTTGGAACAAGTAGCCAAAGAAGAAGGGGAGCTACAAAAAAGAGAAAGCGCAGAAGAATATAACCGTGATCCCTCCCTTTGCAAGAAGGGAGTGAGATTCTGCGATGAAGAGGATGAGTCACCACTCGAAGAGTTGGTGCATAGGAAAACTTTGCCACTTCAGAAGCTAACAATGGAAGTATCGGCTAAGGTAGATGAAGTATGGAGCTCCTTAGACAATAAAATTGAAATTGTCCTAAAGATTGTAGAGGAGTCTAAGGAGGAACGAAGTAGTGACAAGGACAAGAAAAAGCGAAGATATTCAGACCCTGCACGTAACAAGGGTAAGGGAAAAATGAATATCTCCGATGAGGTTGTGAATTCAGATATAGACAATGACGGTGGATGTGAGATCTACCAATATGACCATCCCAAGGGATGTTGTCCAATCATCTCACATCTACAGGAGTCTGGGGTGTATGCACTTAATTCGAGACTTAACAGACGGCAAGCACCCCAAAGGTTACCTTATCCCCAAGGTAACCCAAGATAGTTCCACCAACCGTTAACATACTATCCAAGTGGAACTCCACCACAACCCATCAAGCAACATCAGCAGTGGCAACACCCACAGTCATGGGGGATGCCACCGCTAAGACAACAATACCCTTACCTACAACCCAATCCTTATGGCTATTACATGCAGCAGCTGATTTCTCCAAGTGACTCCATGGGTCACACAACTCCCCAACATTACTACCAAGTTCAGGAGTACTTTAGAAGGACTCCTTCTCCTTCGAGAGATGCTCCACATCCATACCATCCTCCTAATCCATCCACCTCTCTTCTGCTGGTAGTTCCCATACCACCTGCTCCAACAATGCAAGGGGAACTCCCCACTCAACCATAGCAACGTAACGCTATGAGAGCCGTAACCATTCAACCTGCTACTGGTTCTGACTATTGCAAAAAGAGAATACCTTTCTTCAAAACCAAAAGCCCAGATAAGCTCTCACAACCACAAGCAGTTGAGTCAGTGCACACTCCTCCAACATACAAGGCTTCAAAGCTCCCTTCAAACCAATACCAGAGCTCAATGCATACGGTTATGTTAACACATACTATAACCAACTGGATCAAGGTAGGCCACCTTCCCAGGAAACTATCTAACCCTGGAAGTCCCTTAATCTACCTCCAAGTCGCTAGGAACGAACCACATAAGGCTCTTCTTGACTCAGGTTCTAGAGTCAACTTAATTTCACAAGAAATGTATCAAGCCTAGAACCTGCCCCAACTCAAGAAGAGCAATATTCAACTAGAGTTGGCTGACCAATCCATCACCATTCCCTTGGGATTGGTGGAAGACATTGTTGCCACTGTGTGTGGTTGGTCATACCCAACTGATTTCCTGGTGATAACAGTCAACAATAACGAAGGGGACTTCCCAATTATAATGGGAAGGGCATGGCTAAGCACAATAGATGCATGCCTAGGGATCTGCGATCTTTTCTTAGAGATATCTAAGGTAAAAATTCATGGAAAGATCAAGAAGAAGAAAGTTCCATGCATCACATACAATAACTCAAAGGGTGATGACATGCAGGAATCATGGGTGATGCAAAATTTAGCATCTCCTACATGTAACCAGTGTGCCCAAAAAACTTTGAGACAAAGATGCCTGTATGTAACCCAGTGGTTGATAGCTGATCAAGGAAGCAGCCCACCAACATGCATGGAACGAATTGGGGGAATAACTCATGCCAACAACGAAGGCATAGACACATTGGAGTATAGCGTCGCTGACTTCCACCCCTTAATCTGAGAACATCAATGGGGAGAAGTTGGGCACTTCTAAAGAATTCAAATAGACATTCATTATTTTGGATCTCTCCCTTTCCATTTAGTCATGGGGGAGATGGCCACCTATGCTAATCATTTGGGGCCCTCGGTTCTTTTAAGTTTTTTTTTACATGTTTTTGTTTTACACATTTTTGTTTTACATGTTTTTGTTTTACACTTTTTTGTTTTAGACATTTTTGTTTTACACATTTTTGTTTTACAAATTTCTTTAACTTTTCTTGTTTTTGTTTTGCAACATCCTTATACTTTTTCATTTTGTGTGTGTGTGTGTGTGTGTGTTATCCACCTTGTAAGTTTGTCACCCAATAAGTGTTCTTCATGACGGTATGAACTATTTTCCTATTGATTGCTAATGTTGGTTTTTACCTTTAAGTTATGATGTTGATCCTAAGGTATGGTTTTTTTGATATCGCAGGCAATGAGTTCACTTCATCCATCCATCCACAAGTTTCTATGGTCTCTCTCAGCTTGGAAATGTATAGTCCCTTCCTAAATAAGAACTCTAACAAATCAGTGACTGGGCATTTCTCAAACTAAGGAAGGACTCAAGGATTGAAAAGGGTGTGACTTCAAGGGAACTTGATGCTTTTGTGTTGGCCATTCTCTTGGGTGCTTGGATGTTTTCTTCATTAGTTTTCTTACCGTTTCAATGTTACTCAATCATCAGGAAGCTGAGCAAATAAAAATAACAAAGTCTTTACATGGTGTGGTTCTCACGTATAAACACATAAAATCAAAAAAAAAAGAAAAAAAAGTGAGAATTCAAAGCACACCCCTTAGACTAAATAATTATTTGGGCTACAAGCACTGGTTATGGAACTAAAATAAACGGTTCCCTCTAACTAAGACCCTTCTTGCTTCCCATTCTCTCCTCCTTGTTTCATCGGAATGGTGATGGCTCTTGGATGAATGCATTCTTGTTACTTCAAGTGGATGGATTGGTTAAATGCATTAATGCAAAGTCACTGGATGTGGTTGGTTTGAGGCTAGACTTGGAATGGGATTTACTAAGTCACATTAATCATGCAATCCACAAGGGGCTGTACACCACCTTGTTCTTGGGATTCCATTCCATTCTCTCCTCTTCACCCTTCTCTCCATTGTTCACCTCATTGTCGATTGTATCATTAGTGTATATCTTGGTGGATGCATTGTTTTCTTTTTGGTAAATTCTTGTGGTTAAGACTTTAACTCTTGTTCCAAGTAACATTCTCAGAGCCTACGAACTCTTTGAATGTGGGTTTGTCAGGGCATTAAGGGCATGAGCCTGCTTTGGGGAGGACCCACTGACATTCCTATTTGGCACACCAGTTAAATTATTTCCCCTAAAATTTTTGCACTTAATTTTATTTTGTTCATTTCCATCTTGACATCCATTTCATCAATGTTATAGTTGTCTCTTTTTCTCCATCTTTCTCGTTCTCTTTTCTTTCTCCATTCTATTGCTACTGGAGGTTTGCTCTTAGTCATGGGGGTCCAGACCCAAATTTTTTCGATTTTCTCCTAACCCCTACACCTTCAGTAGTCACCATGAATATATCTCTAGACCCATATCAGCCATACCACAACTCAGCCAATGGACCCTTCACCGAAGCAAGGTATAAATTGCAATGTGATTCATTTACCCTTGCTAATAAAAGACTGTGTTGTGTGTGCAGATGGCAATCATACAACAACGGATTGGATCTAGAGAGAACACTTGGAATGGATCGGAGTTGAAGCAGCTATGCAAGGAGCAAGATCAATGGTGCACTTATGGATGGACAACGAAAGGCATAATCTTGGCATTGGTAGCAGCAAACTTCTTTCTCTCTCTCTTTCTCAACTATCAAATAAGGCCTAATGTCAAATGTAATAAGGTGTTCACTCTTGTTGTCATGAACAGCCATTTTTTCATGTCTTGTAATGATGATCCATTCACATGTCCTCCCATTAGTTCCATTCAGTAAATAATCCCATACCTTCCTAATGTTTTGTAAGGAACTCGAGGATGAGTTTTTATTCAGTCATGGGGGTATGATGGGACGTGATATCGCGTCCACCATGATATCGCATCCCCCGTGATATCACATCTTCCCTTGCGATATCGCGATCCACCGCCAAATCTATAAATAAGAGGCGGCTCTCCCTTGTTTCTCATTCTAGGCCTAGACCGTAGTGAAACTCTGGTAGTTTGATCCCTCCAGAAATAGAATATTTTCCATGTGCCTGCAATAGGAGCTCCAAAGTGAATGAATCTTTATTCAAGCAAATATTGTACCTAAACACATGTTTGTGTACAGAAATAAAGATGAACTTCTTGGATAAACCTTGCAGTGCATGGAATAGGCTAAATAGGATTTTATTTATTGTTATTTACTATTTATCATTTAATCATTTTATTAGTCATTAAATCTCTCTCAACCCTTCTCTCCTAGTTAAGTGCCTCAGTATGACCGCTTCGAGCATGTGCGTTATGCTTGGTGATCCCAGCAACGACTAGCATTTGGTAACAAGGTTGCATTGGTTCAAGGTGTGAATGGTAAGTGGGAACGGATGCTGACGCTAGGTTAATTTAGACTTAGTTAGTTAGTTAAAGTTAGTAATTAGTCTCTTCACTCTTCACCTTATCAGCATAGGAGATAAAACCGAAAAGACATAAAAATCATATACCTCAGACTTACTTAATCATATAACTGTGACAAATACAAGTAAGTCTGGGAAGACAACGAATAATTAACCTTAAGTGTTCCATAAGGCGTGTAGGCACTTAGTCTACGGAGTTCAACCAAACCGCGCATGCTACGCTCGTATTCATATGGTTGGGTGTAGGGGTATCTTGCCACTCATCAAAGATAAATTACCATTTTATTCGGGATCAAATTAAAAAAAGAAGGATTTCTTTGAAAAAGGTTTCTACATTGGAAAATCTAGTGGATATGTTGACTAAGGAAATTCCTATGGACAAGTTCAACTGGTGTAGAAAATAACTTAGATTATTCAATTATGAAATGTAACAATTACTCCTAGTTGTAATGCCTTAAAATAAACAAGTAGGAAAATTGTAAGATGTGTTGTTAATTTTAAGTTTAAAACACCTTCATGTTGTCATAGTTGCTATGTTGAAAAATTGTTCTTGGCATGTTTGCTATATATAAAAAAAGTCAAAGCATGTAATATATCAAAAGAATATGTAACTGCTCAAACCTAATTTGGCCATGATTATTCATGGATTATAACTCCATAATTTGACTTCTACCCAAAGAATGACATTATGACCACCATATAAGTGGATCCTTGTGTGGTCTTTATTATCACATATTCACTAAATCAAAGGGTGTATGAGACATAATTCAAGTTGCAATCTCTTCCTCATGTGAAAGCTTGATCTAAGTTTGTTGTAAGTCTCAAAGAAAAGAAGACATGAATTTCTAAGACTTGCTAGTATCTAGAGCCATTATTGGAGTTTTTGTTTACTTTCCCCAGGATAATTCTTATATTTGTGTTGCATTTCTTTCAATTTCATAATTGAATTTATATATCTACTACTTGTTGTTGCTTTATTATCCTACTTGATTGAGATATAAATTAACACAACAAGCATCAATTTTAGCAGTTTTAGTAAGTTTACATTTTACATCAATCCTAAGCATCCTCTTGATAGGTGTATTAGCAATATCCTAGTGTTCTCCCATTCTCCCACTTCGTTCCTTCCACCTTTCTCTCTTGTAGGTATATTAATTCTCATCCATTCTCTTCTTGATGGATCTTCCTTCAACACCTTAGCAATATCCATTAAGATGAAGTAATGTTGCACCAACTTTTTTAGCTCAACAATGATTAAGAAATGTGTGGTTTGGACATTTCTTTATCCAATTTTGAACATTAAAAAGTCCTTAAAACAACATCACAAGGCATATTTTTGGGTCCTAAGGATCCTTAGAAACTATCCAAGCCCATAACCTTGCATATGAATATTAGTTTCAATGATCCTGAAAAATTCTAGAAATGAAAAATTTTCTAAGTCCCACATGTGATACTAACATAAAGTCAACATCATCCCTAAATCACGACCTCCATATCACCATCTTCAAATCCATTTCCAAGCCCTGGTTTTAACTCCATGAGACCTTATATAAGTCATATACGTTAATTTAATTACAACAAACATTAGTTTTTGGCATTTTAAGAATCTTTCCTTTGGTCCTGAAAAGCAAGATTTTTTCTAAGTTTGGTGCTAACATTGATGCTGATGAAAACATCAACACCAGTCTTACCAATCTTAGATTGGGCACAATGTTGTGAGGAAAAATTAAATGTTGGAGGGTTGAAGATCCTTGTCGAAATAGTTAAACCCATAGATCCATGAGCCTTGAAAAGGATTTGCAAGCACCTCAAATGGTACAATAGATCACTTGAGGCCTTGAGCATTTGTTACCGGGTGTCAACAAAATGTAAACAAGTAAGAAAATATTTGTTAAGTAAAGCCAAAAGCAAAACACAATTGTAAGAAATAGAGAAGAAAAATGCAACACAACACTACCAAAAATTTTTAATTAAATGTTTTGAAATATTGTAACAAAAGGATTCTAAAAGTACAAATTTGGGCTTTTATAGCCTATGATTGAAACAACAAACTTGGATTCCAATGTATGAGGTAGGATGTGTTCTACAGTCTCCTATTGCAGATGTGGCACTACTTAATCTAGCTACAAATTGATTCTTGGTGTTTTTGGTGATCTGCACTATGGAACAATGGTGATGGTTTTGGGCATCTTCATTGGTCAAAGATGTTAGATTCAATGTGGATACAAAATGCCAAAAGTCCTTAGGATGAAGTAGAATGTTGCTTAAATAAGCCTTGGGTTTTATCTTGTTGCCAATTAATTCTATCACAATTGCTAATAGATTTCTAGCACCTCTTGTCTAGCATTACCATACATGGTAATGATGCTATCTTTGTAGGTTTTTTAATGTCATAATTCCATGCTCAGCATCAAAGTTTAAAACCCAACTTCTGTACACTACCTTTGCATGTTATTTACTGTCAACATCAAAGGCGATGACACTAGATGTTGTAGGCTATCTAGCATCAATGTCAAAGGCAATGATGTTATCTTTGTAGGCTATCTAGCATCAATGGCAAAGGCAATGATGCTATCTTTTATGGGGAATTAAGCCAATTATATCTACCTTTATTTTTCTACCAAATTACAAAGAATTTTGACCATGGATTACAATATGAATTTCTTTGGGATGTTTCATTGCCCTCTCTTTGTTGATGTTTTGAGGATTAACCCAAGAGACATCAACAAAGAATGTGAAACATCACAACAGCTTTATCACCAATGTTTTTCTCCTCATACTTAATTCAGTAGTTGTTGAATCCTACATAGTGCTCACAATGGTGAAACAAGGTCACAATGAAATGTCAAGAATTTGGGATGAGATCGATGGCTACAATGATTAATGAGGAATGGCCATTTTGGCTAACAAGGAATTCCAAATGTTAACATCATGAAAATGGCATGGCTACAACATGTGATTTCATTGAAAGGTCTTCATGCTTCATGCTTAAACTGTCGGTTACTTGGCAATGTTTTGATAGAACCAATACTCTATCCTTAGGCTTCTTTGGCCGTTAGGCTCCTCCCCTTTTTTTGTTTTAGAGCCATTTGTTTTACACTAGACTTCATTGATCTCTTGGTTTTCTTGGCATTTTCTCCCCTCTTTTTCTTTATTTTTTTATTATTATTTTTGGAGTGAAATCATCATTAGGTTTCATTGCCAAAGCCAAGTCTTGTTTTCTCACTAAACGAGATGTGTTACATTCAATAAACTTTATTTGTCAAGCATGTAGAGGAGTATCTCACATGGCTATGATGCATGAATGTCAAACATTGGTTTTCATTGTTATTAAGATAAGGAAGGATACACTTTGGCTATGAGGACATGTTTTAGGAGGGGTAACAGAAGTGATGTGAGGTAAGCATTCTTAGCATAGTTGGACTAGCTAACCAAATCTTGTGCATCAAGATCGTGTGGTAACTTACTGTTGTGATGAGTTGCATCTTTGCAATGACTCTAGGCTTCATCCTACAATCACAACTCTAAGAGGACAAAAGAACAAGCCAAATAATACATATTATTACAAGATATTTCATAAGACCACGTGAGATAATAAGCACAATATAGGCCACCATAGGTTACAAATGGTACAACATGAGAAATCTATATTGTCTTTCACATATTTTACAAAGTTTTGCAGTTCATTTGTTGTGTCAAAAAGAAAAGACAAGAGAAGAAGTTACACAAACTCGCTTCTTGTAGGCCACAAGAGTTGTCAACATCATTCGTCTATCCAAACCTACAAACAAAGGCCAACAACATTAAAAGCAAATATGTTAATGTTAGGTGTAATCAAGCTCATGCAAAGGCTTTCATGTTTTCATGCATGGATTTGATGATGTCTTAAGCAAGCTAAGTTTTGGTGAGGAACTTGGTTTCATGCGTTTTCTTCTCACCATTATGGAAGAAAATGAGGAATCCAACCCGAGAACCCTCTGTGATGTTTCCAACTTTAAGGCCAATGGTAGTTAGGAAATTCCAAAGCATTGAGGTTATATTTCCAAGGGCTTTCAAGCTCTTGGTTTAGGCATTTGAGGGTAGCTTGATTGAACAACATCACCATAAGGGTTCACTTATCTCAACAACTAATCAAATTTGCTTCATCATCCTCCTAGCTTAACCCTACATGTCAACATAAGTACATCAAGTGGTATTTGCATGACAAAATCGTTAAATAAGATTAAAATAATGCAAAATATTGTAAAATAAGGCCAAACAAAGCTAAAATAAAGCGAGGCTAAACAAGGCATGCTCACTAATAGACAAAACAAGGTGAAATAAGGTTATAACAAAGCAAAATATGGCTAAATAAGGTTAGACCATGGTAAAACAAAAAGGCAAATTGAGGTAAAATAAGGTTGAAACAAAATAAAATATGGCAAACAAGGTTGAACAAGAAAAAACATTATTAATTAATTAAATTTAATATTTTTATTTATTTTGTATTTAAGATAGGCAATGATTTAATAACATAGGCTACAAATTATCAAAATTAAAAAAAATAGCATGCTATAAATCGTTGAAAGTGGGAAAAACAAGGTTTAAATTTTTAAATTAATAAGTTTTCATGGTCAAACTAGTTTAGAAAAGCGAAAAAATTTACTATTTCCTAGTGTGTAGAGGTCATGGTCAGGTTCAATGCATCTATTTAATTTTCTAACCATTTTTTTCACACACATAGCATATGGAGTTTCCGCACCACCGTCATCATGGCAGACACAACACCTCCGACAAGGAAGAGTAGGAGTGTAGGCACTATCATGTATTCAGTCTCACACATGGTTATCCCCCACCGAGAGTTGGCATGGAACCGCTGGTGATGTGTCCTCCAACGTCGATGTTTGTGATCCAACGCAAGAGCCGTCGTCCCCCGGAATTCAGCTCCGGCAAAGGTTTGCCAGTGTCGGTGCCCCACCACCGACGATATCCACCAACGGGAACGGTGGATCCGGTGATGTCGTGGCTGCCATAAAAATTGCTTTTTTACCATACTAATTCGCATAGATTATCCATGATTGTATTTGCATATTTTCATGTCAGGGTTGCAAGTCATTTTCATATTTCTTGTCTTTGGCTGCTTACCTATCAGCCCCTTCATGTTCATCAAGGATGAGCTATCGTGCTTTAAAAGGTTTCTCATGAATGTTCAAGCTGATGCAGGAAAATACTTTTTTGTTTTGGCTGAGAGGCCAATACCTTTGGCACAATGGGGGAGAGGGAGTGTATTTTGTTGCCCTTCATGTCACGTGCCATGTAAGATCTCACGATGGAGAAAAACATGATGGAAAGTCCACGCCATGGAAAGTCCATGGAAGAAAAACGCTATGAATCAAATTAACAGAACTTTTCACAAAAATTGTTATTGAATAACGTATAGTCATTTTGATTTTGGTTTCCAATATAAATATCAATTCTTAATGAATCAATTTGAGATTTTATTAATTTGTAAAATATATAAGATTCTCTGGACCAAATGATAGATATATATTATAAATATATAGCTAAACTACTTTTACTTTGGTACGATTTAATTATTTATGATTTGGAAAAGAGAAATTTTAATTGTTAATGCAATTTTATGTGGGAATTTGGGATTTGGAAACGTGTATTAACTCAACAAATGATGCATGGCAAATCATATTTCCCTTGCTCAAAGTATGCAAATCATATTTCCCATGCCATTTTCAAAACAACCAAACGGGCCTCAACTCCTTTATGATCATGTCATTGCTGACCTTTAAAACTATGCATCACCAAAATGGTGGTGAAGCATCTCCTTATTTTGTCATTTGAATAGTTACAATGCCTTTGAATAACAATTATAGGGGTTATTTACCCTCAAGATATTGGTCAAATTATCCAAGCCTACCTTTGCTTGTTCCAAATTATTGAATGCTAAACAAATTTAGCATGAATTTTGGCTAACTTATAATTTCGCTATGTTGTCAAAATTGTTAATTCTTTGTGCTTTTGTTAATTTTTCATGCTTTATCAGTTTCAAGGTCATTTCACGCTCTAATGATCATATTTATGGCTAGTCTTGGCACTAATAGCTGCATGTTTTTATTGTTTGTAGGGTTTTTTCATGTTCTAATGGTTATATTTATAGATATTCCTGGCACTAATAGTTGCATGTTTTTATTGTTCATAGGCCCCAAGTTATGACAGTGATGGCTTTAGTAATGTTGTTGACAGTGGTTCTCTTCCTCCTTCCACAACTCAATTCTATCTACTGATGGACTCTTCATGCTTTGTTGTTCATTATTTTGGCTATCATAGCCTTGGGAATTGTATTGGTTGTTATTTTTCTATTATATTGTTGTACTATAATGATGTTATACTTTTGTTATTGTTTCATCATATAGTGTGATCATGGCCATGGTATGGACCTTCTTAGTTATAAGTTAAATTTTTTTGTTTTTCTTTTAAAGCTTCATATATATCTTTTGTTTCACCTTATATTTACAAGGCACAAAAGGCTATGAGTTAAAACAATAGGGTTGCAAAGTAATGTGGCAATAACATAAAAAATGTGAAAGTGTAAAATAAGGGGTAAATTTAAAGCAGAAATCCAAACGTAAAACCAAGAAGAAAACTAGTCCAGTTGTACACTAGAGAGATGAAAAGGAGGCCACAAACTTATCAAATGCAGGCCCTGGCAAGGCATTATCTTTCCAGTTTTGCACTTTAGTGGGCCAAGGTCTATACCTGCCCAATAAGTATGAGACAATGTTGAAAGGACATACAAGGATAAAATAAACAATGAAACACAGTATAAGGTTGCAAAGATGAACAAGCTTTTGTTAGCAATAGAAAGAATAATATATCTACAATGCATTTGTTTCTTGACCCTTAATAAATCAAAGGATTTCCTTTGCACGATTCCATGCTCATCATGCTTCTCATTTGGCATAGCAATTGGTAGCCATTTTTATCAATCATTTAATATTGTAGATTTGGTGGTTTTAGCCTCCTTCTTGTTGTTATTGGTTTCATTGTTGGAACTGGCCCAAACTTGAGCTTTAGGAATCTCCTCTTGAAACTTCACCTTTGAACCTTAGTCAACATTGACATAATCATCTCCATGAATATATGGTAAATGGATCTCTTGATGTAGAGGAGATGAGACCGCGTAGAGCCTAGCCAACCATGGTCTTCCTAGGATCAAGTTGAAATTGGGTATCTCTTCAATTACTAGGAAGTTAGCGAATGTGGAAAACTATTCTTCAGCTATGAAATCCAAGGAGATAGAACCTCAAATAGCTACTTGTGATCCATTAAATGACTTGAGTGTTGAGGTAGTGGTATCTTGGATGTTTTCGTTAGGCCTAGTTTCTCCACAACAGTGTATGATACTATGTTGGTTGCTACCCCATCATCCACATGAACATGATGAACCTTGTACCTACCAACATGTATAGTAATGAGGAGAGGAGTAGATGGCACCTCTCTATTTCATGAGTCAATTTTTACTTTGCTGTCACAAAAGCTAAGCATACGTTGACACACATTTTCCCTAAGTGAAGTTTGCTCAATGATAGAGTTGATTGACTCTTTATTGGCAGGCATGTCTCTACTCATAGAAATAGAAGTCAACACTTGAGCTAGTGCATCTCTGTGAATAGGAGAAGTCATGATCAGGTTGTATAGGCTCAATGACATGTTCTTTTGTTTGAGAAATCATTTGGGTTGCTCCATCATTGCAAGGAAATTCTTTCCCTTGGCATGTGATCTTTTGGCCTTGGTGGTTTTAAGTCCCTCCAACCTTCTTAGAGTTTTGGGCTCATGTTTTGGCATATGTTGCCTGGGCCCCTTATCCATAGATATAGCTAATCTTAGTGCAGGTTTTCATGGGTTAGCTTACTTCCAAGAGTTTTGTTCTTGGCTACCTTTAATGGGATTAGTTGTTGGTTTGATGACAAGTTGTTTTCGTTGCTTTTGCGGTGATGGTTTCTTGTTAATTATTGAATTATTGGTCACTATAAGTAGGCTTTGATCATAAGTTGTTATGGGTTTGCTTTCTAAAGGTGTAGGAACCATAATAACAAATGGTTCTTTAGGCTTAGAAGGGTTGGTAACGTGTTGATTGCATTGTGATGTTGATGCCACTAAAGATGGGACAAGCATGATGAAAGGCTTCTTAGGGGCTGGAGGTGATGGTAACCTAATGAAGAAGGGGACTTTAGGCTTTATGTTTTAAGGTTGGGGTGGTACCTTGATAACAAATAGTTCCCTAGGATGGTTAGACCGTTTGGTTGTTGTGAACAAGGCTATGATATAGGAGTTATCAGTGTTTGAAGAGTTGGGCTTGTTCAAAACCAATTCCCCATGATCAATCATCCTTTGGATGTCATCTTTCAGTGCTAGGCAAAAATTAGTATCATGACCGGCCATTCAATAGTAATGGCAAAACCTATCTAGCCTAAAGTACTTCAGTAGCTTTGGATCATCTTTTGTTGTTATCATTAGATCTCTAGCAATCTCAAAAAGACAAACATGCCTCTTACAAGCCTCCTTAGATAGTTGCTTATGTTAAATTCAGTTATTTTTAGGAAACTATTCTAGAAGCTTAGAGGGCTTCATAGGCAACTTCATGTACTTAGACATATCTTTGCATTCGAATTTAGGTCTTAGATGGTATGATGTGGATGGTTGTCATGAGTTATGAGGTGTGTTATGTGGTGATGATCTTTGCCTTTCTACTTATTTTGTATCAATGGATATTGTAGTAATAGTTATTTGCTCTCACTTAGTTCTATCTCTATCCCTCCTTGCATGTTGGCTTTTATAGACTACATAGGCCAAATTATTGCAAACTTTAATGGCTTCTTCTATGTTATTAATTTGTGAAAAGGCTTGGCCCAATGACTAGAATTCTAGTAATATAGTTTTGACTTGATAAAATCATTGACTACTCTCTTAAAGATGGAAAAGAGATGAGTTTTAGAGATGGAATCGAGGATCTCATTAAGTGTTACATTCCATCTCTAAATGAACCTTTGTACTAGTTCAAGTGGCCCCTGCTTTATCTACATAAGTTGGTCCAATGTTGTATCAAGCTTCAAGTTGTATCTAAAGTGAATGACAAAATAGTTTATGAGGTCTTCAAGGAATGAAATAGAACCCCTAGGAAAGCTACAATACTACTCTAAAGCCTTTCCTTTCAAGGACATGTGGAAAACCCATAGTATCATATGTGACCATGCTTAGAACAAGAGGCACTTAGATCAAAAGGTGACAAAGTGTGCATTCAAATCTCCTTCATCATTGTATTTGGTGAAGTTTAGAATAGACATGCCTATAGGTAAGGTTACTTAGGGAATGGCAAGGCTAATAGGATAATCTTGGTAGAAGTCCATGACCTTTACCATTTGAGTGGTAGAGCTTTTGATCTTGTGTAGCTCTTTGGTAAGGTCCTAAATCATCTGGAAGTCTTGATCCAAACCTTAGGGCATCCCCATGGATTGTGACATTTGTGTAGATGGCTATGAAAGCAGTTAGGAGACTTAGGGTCATGCAATGGTGATGAGATACAATTTGTTGCATTGACTAGGCCCCATCAACTAGGCACCATCGACCTAGTTTGTTGTGTCAATTGGGCCTGGTTAACTAGGCCTTGTCGATGTAGTCTATTGCATTGACCTGGCCTCATCAACATAGGGATCTATCTTGGCCTATAAATATGTGCTCACCAGCTACATTTATGGCATGAGATTGATAATTGTAAAAGAGCTTTTACAATTTGTGCATTCGAAAGTTAGAATATTTCTCCTGAGTGCTCACTACAGGAGCCATTGAGTGTATGGATCTCTCTTCAAGCACTATTGTACCTAAGCATCATAGTGTGTGTGGTAATAAAGACGAGCTTCTTGATAAACCTTGCAGCATTTTGAATAGTTTAGATATTTATTTATGCATTCAATGTTTTCAATTATTTATTCAACATTTTCTAGTAATTAAGCTAATGAGGTAATTAAGCAAGATAAGCTAGATAGATTAATTACATAATCATGATTGCTTCGAACATAACATGTATTCACTTGGTAATCCCAGCAGTGTTATTGCTTGGTATGCCTAGTAGTGTAGCACTAGGTAACCCAATAGTGGATACATGGGTTCAGGACATGTACAGAAAGTGGGGCTGAATGCTTATGTTAGGACTAGTTAGAGATCAGTTAGTTAGTTAATTTAGATTAGTCATTAAACTACTTTATCTCTCTCGTCAAAACATCAAAGAACATAAAATATAAAATGATAAAAATCATATGCCTTCATTTCACTTAACAATACCTTTATACTTCACAAGTGTAATCAAGAAGATAATGAATAACCTTAGGGCAAGGTTTACAGCCTAGAAGACTAATGCACTAAAAACTATAAAGTCCATAGAATTTGACCAAATCACACATGGTTGGGCGTAGGGGTACCTTGCTACTCATCATTAGCATTGTTGCCGAGGACTTTGTTTGTTGAAACATGCGCTATCTAGGATGATGAGTGACAAGGTACCCCTACGCTCAACCATATGAATACGAGCATTTCACGCACAATCCTATCAAATTCCAAGGACTAAGTGCCTATGCGCCTTTGTGGAACAATAACAGGTTAGTTAATAGTTGTCTTCCCAAACTTACTTGTATGTCACAGTTGTATGGTTAAGTAAGCTTGAGGCATATGATTTTAATAGCTTTTATGTGTTTTATATCCTACGCTAGTAAGGAGGGGGAGAGAGATAACTAAGTAACTAATCTAAATTAACTACTCATTAACTAAGTTCTAATTACTCCTAACACTAGTATCCATTCCCACTTACTGTACACATCCTAAACCAGTGCAACACTATTGGGATTACCAAATGCTAATGGTCATTGGGTTACCAAGTGCTACACGCATGCTCGAAGTGATCGTACTGAGTGTATTTAACTAAGAGATTTGTAGGGTGAGAGAAATCATTAATCAACTAGGAAAGTATTAAATAATAATTAACACTAATTAATCTATTCTGAATGCTACAAGGTTTATCATAAAGTTCATCTTTATTGTCGTACACAAAGTGTGCTCAAGTACACCTTGCTTGAATAAAGATCTGTTCACTCTATGACTCCTACTGTGGGCATGCAAAAATAATTCTAACTCTAGGAGGGAAATGGCAAGAGTTCGGCTAAGGGACTAACTATCTAATGTGAAAACCAAGGGCACCACCTCTTATTTATAGGCAAGGAGACAGGCTTCGATATCGGGTATCCAACATCGCATGGTTGGATCCGATATTGCAGACCCAATATTGCAGTCCCGATATCGCGATTCATCATAGAATTAGTGAACATTATTAATATCGTAGGAAAAATCCAAGGTCAACATCACTCTCAAACGACATCCAATTACAAAAGCACACTAATAATTTTATTTGTTTTTCAAAATGTCTTCTTCTTATCATAGGCCTGAAGATGCTAAATCATCGGTTCCACAAGAGTGTAAAGTGGTATATACTCATCTAGACGAGTATGTACTGAACTTCAACTTCATCCTACACTAGGATGTGTAACTACAATGGCATGACATGGAGGGCAATATTGTATTGCCCCCTGATCGATCTATGCCCAAGATGCTCTTTCAAACTCTTAACAAGCTGGTCATTCTAGATCTTCACAAGGAATACGTTGTGAATGGTTATGACACTTGGGACTACTGTCCCACTGAAACACAATGCATGAGAGATCAACACTAGGAGAAGCATCACGAGGCTACAAAGGGGAAACATTTTACTAATCCATTGTTCTTACTAAATCAAGATGACAATGAGGATCCTCCATTTGAAGGTCCTTAACATGATGATTCTCCACCCTCTATTGTTGGTAATGAGGGTGTGGCCTTGAACGTGCAATTCACTATTCATAAACCAGGTTCAAGAAAAAGTGATAGTCAAGGTAAATGTCATAATGGCAAGCAATCTATGAATGATGATTGTAATGAGAGAATAGGTGGTGGTGAACACTGTAGTGGTGATGATGGTCCACCTTCCTCTTCATCCTCTTCATCTGCTTCCAAACACTCCTCTTTATGTACGAGTTCTCATAAAAGCCACAATCGAAATAATCATGATGAAGGTGATCAACAAGACAACAATGACCATCAACATTATCAAGAGCGCAGAGGTGGCAGAAACCATCATCGACATCATCAACACAATGATGATTATGAACCTCTATTGGTGACTCAAAGCATGCCCAACATTGCAAAGGCAGTAAAGATCCCAACCAAGCATATGAAAGATAGTAGGATCAAGTGCTTAGACATGAATAATATTCCAAGATTTGAGGGGGGATACAACTCTAATCTACAAACACATCTATAAGATTTTCATGATGCCTATGCCTTACAAAACATTGAAAATGATTGGTAAAAACTCAAGCTTTTCCCCAAGACACTCATCAAGAAAGTTGAAAGTTGGTATCGATCCTTAGAGCCAAAATCCATTCACCGATGGAGTACCATGTTAGAACTATTTAATGATAAATACTAGACATACTCTAGAGTGTCTAGCCTAAGAAGGAAAATACAAGGCTAGAAATAAGGAACACATGAACCCTTAGATGTCACCATGGGCAGATATTATTCACTCTTACACTAATGCCTTGGTCATGGTTATTCTCAAAGGGAATAGCTTTGCCACATTATAGATGGGCTTAGAGAAGAAACTAGAAGAACTCTTGGGGTTTATGCCCAAGGGAGACTATCTAAATTAATATCTCATCAGATCCAAAGGCTTATAAAGCATGTAGCAAAAGAGGAAGAAGAGCTACACAAAAGAGAAAGTGCAAAAGAGTATAATCAGGACCCTTCCATCAGGAAAAAGGATGTCCAATTTTGTGATGAGGAGTCACCACTCAATGAAATGGTGAATAGGAAAACCTTGCCTATTCAAAAATCTATTTCTGACATTTCAACAAAGGTTGATAAATTATGGGACTCGTTGGATGAGAAGTTCAAAACTACTATGAAGATTGCTGAAGCATCCAAAGAACAAAATAGTGATCATGATCATAGGAGACAAAAAGAACCTGAACATGCCTACTAGAGAGGTAAGGGCAAAGCTGTTGCCATAGAAGAAGTTGTGGAAATCAACTCTGATGATGATCCTAGTTGTGACATCTATTAATACAAACATCCAAAGGGGTGTTGCCTCATAGTGTCACACTTACAAGAGTCTGGGGTGTGTGCATTGAATCCTCAACTAGCACATAGGCAAGCACCTAGACAATTGCCTTATTCTCAAGGCAATCCAAGGTAGTTTCACTAGCAAAAACAAGCTTATTACCCAAGTGGAGCTCAACCACAACCATATGGGCAATATGAATAATGGCACCAACCATAATCATGGAGAATGCCACCACCAAGGTAGCAATACCCTTAAAAGAAACTAGATCCAAATGGGTACTATGTTCAGCAACCTGTTTCTCCAATAAAAGTCTATAAGTCACACCTCATTTTAGCATTACTATTACCCTCTAGAATACCATTGAACACAATCACCATCCACTCAAGAAGAAAACCCATATCCATATCATTCTCTGCATCTTTCTACACACATCCCTCTACCCTTAACCCAATCACCTCCTACTCCATCCATGCAGGGAGAAATTCCTCCATAGCCTTAGCAACGAAATGCTGAGGGTTGTACATTCACAATTGGCTTTTCTATTGAGTGGTTTGAACAATCAATCCAGGAAAAAACCTTTCTTTCAACCCAACAATCCTAACAAACCCTCACAACCTAATACAACTAGTCACCCTGCATCCCCAACACCATCATCCTCTACATCAAACACCTTTGAGTGTCCTTTAAACCAAATGCTTCCTTGGATCCAGGTTGAAAATATTCCCTTGAAATCAAGGTTGGAAATCTTCCCTAAAAAAGATCTAACCTAGGAAGTCCACTCATTTACCTATAGATCGCTAGACATGAGCCATGTAAGGCTCTTCTTGATTCTGGTTCCAATGTCAATTTCATCTCTCATGACATGTACAAGGCCTAGAACCTACCACCTCTCAAGAAGAGCATTAACTATGTAGAATTGGCAAACCAATCAATCACTATTCCCTTGGGATTGGTAGAGGACACTGTGACCATAGTTAGTGGGTGGTCCTATCCTACCGATTCTTTGGTGATCAAAGTTGAAAACTAAAAAGGTGACTTCCCCATCACTATGGGAAGAGCATGGTTAAGCACAATTAATGCATGAATGGGCATAAGGGACCTCTCCTTGGAAATCTCCATGGGAATTTGAAAGGCTAGAGAAAAAAGCATATTCCATGCACAGTGTACAATGATAATGAGTGTAATTGCATGCAAAAGATTTGGTCCATCAAAAGTACATACATTAAAGCATGCAATCAGTGTGCACAAGAAATAGATATTTAAAGGTTTCTATACATAGCAGCTACAAAATAGGAGGGCACCCAATGGCTAATAGCTAACTTAGAAAGCAACACATTATGCATGAAACCAATTGAGAGCCTAACATGTGCTTATGTTAAAAGCATGGATGAACTTGAGCAAGTTCATCACCAACTCTGTGATGATGAAGATGATGATACCTATTGGGGAGAGTTGGAAATCCTTAATAACTTCAAGTAGAAGCCCCTAGAGTTGAAAAATCTACCCACTAACATAGATTATGCATTCTTAAACAATGGTAAGCTAGTCATAATCAATGCCAAACTTGCTCCTAAATAAAAATAAAAGCTGTTAAAGGTGGTTAACAGGTGGCCAATAGCCTTTTCTTGGTCATATCTCGAGCTGACTAGAATCGATCCAAGGATATGCCAGCATCACATTTACATCAATCCAACCATGAAGCCAAGAAGGTAGCTATATAGATTTCTGAACCCCAAATTGAAGTAGATCATCAAGGAGAAAATAGAGCAACTCCTCAAGGCGGGATTTATCTATCCCATTGTAGATAGTGAGTGGATTAGCCCACTCATAATTGTGCCAAAGAAATATGGCAAGTGGTGGGTCTGCATCAACTTTAGGCTATTGAACATGGCAACATTTAAAGATCATTTTCCATTGCCATTTGTGGACCAAGTGTTGAACACTATCTCTAGGCATTGCTATTATAGCTTCTTGGATGGTTATAGTGGCTATAACCAAATCCAAATTGCGCTAGAAGATCAAGCCAAGAAAACATTCATAAGTACCTAGGGGACTTTTTCATATTGTAAGATGCCATTTGGTCTATGCAATGCCTTTGCAACATTTCAACACCTAGTCCTTAGCATCTTTCAATAGTAGATCCGTAGTGGTGTGAAAGTCTTCATGGATGACCTCTCCACCTATGGAGCTATGTTTGAGCAAGCCTTGGACTACCTTGAGCAAGTACTAAAAAGATGTGTGGAAAAAAATCTATGACTCAACTAGCAAAAAATCATCTAATGGTCCAAGAAGGCATTGTGTTGGGGCATCAAATTTCACAAGGGATTGAGGTAGACCCAAAGAAGATAAGGATCATTTAAGGAATAACATGCCAACCAGAGATAGTTAAAGACATCTGATCATTCTTTGGACATACTGGGTGCTACCTATGATTCTAGAGAATTTCTCTAACATCAAAAATCTATTGGTCAAGCTGATGAAGAAAGATGCTCCATTCATTTGGACCAAGGAATGCAAACATGCATTCCAATAGTTGAAGGAAAAACTTGTAGAAACTCCAATTCTACGAGCACCAAACTAGTCCATACCATTTTACATAATGACGGATGCATCTAATCATGCTTTGGGAGTGGTGCTTACATAGTTGGAGGATAAAAAAACATCTATATTACATCCATTGCACGAGCCGAAGCATTGTAGATGCATAGCTAAATTACACCATCATGAAGAAAGAATTAATGGCAATGGTGTATGCTCTTGAAAAATTTAGGTAACACCATAGGGTTAAGTGGAGTGATGGATGACATGGAATCACTATTTGTTAACATGAAAAGAATTAATGTTTCATTAGTAAACATCAAAATTCTAAAATGAAATCCAACCATTTGTAATCAAGTAATTATTAAAGTTTAAACCACCAATGATGAGCAATTGTTGTTGGCACCAAGTCATGATGGAAATAAAGAAAAATAAAGGGATGTAAGAAAAATTCAAACAAATCAAAATATAGAAAAAATCATAAAATATCCAAGAAAATGAAAATGTACTAAAAATAGTATAAAACAAAAGAGTTAAAAATCAAGAAGTCAGTTTGTTCAATCTTAGCATGGATGACCATCTCCCCAACAACTAAGTTGCAAGGGGAAGATCTAAAAGATTAAGCATGCAAGTTAATTAGGTGGTTCAAGGAAATGCTCACATTGCTAAGTGTTGACCAAAATTCTTTTATGTGGGCTATCAGGATGGTATATTATCATGGTCCTCGGTGAAAAGGTGTTATAATTAATGTAAGGTCCCTTCCATAACGTTTGAAATTCTGCGCATTGGGGCACATGCATGGGGCTATGATAAGGCACCTTACCTATTTGTGAAAGCTTTACCTTCCTAATTTTAAGGTCATAATGTTGTGTAATTTTTGCCTTGTGCACTTAATTTGTTATATGTGTTTTGTTATCAAAAATTAGTGAATGTGGAATACCAAACCTATTTGCTACACTTGGTGGTACAAACTATGCCATAGTAGATGATGAACAGTTAGTGACAGTAGCCACTTCTACCCCTTTTGTACAGTGATCAAACACTAGCCTCACTTGAGCCATGCTTTCTATACAAGAACTTATGAAACTCTCAACTGGTTCCATGCACATTGCTGATTTGGCCTCCCTTTTAGTTGCTAGCCACTGAGTGCCTTCCTGCTTATTGACTACTACATACAAGCACCTTTGAATTTTTGTAACATCCACACATTGACTGCATGCCTAAGGTTATATGCTATTTATTATTTATAGTTTTTGCATGCAGTGGCACACATTGTCATTATACGCAATGCATGGAACTTTCTTCTTCTCAATCTTACGACATTAATTCTTCTTACAAATTTCCAAGGAGAGATCTCTTATCCTTAGCCATGCATTAGTAGTACTCAGTCATGCTTGTCCCATGATAATAGAGAAGCCACCCTTCCTATTCTCCACATTAATTTCCAAAAAATCAACAGAATATGACCACTCACAAATGGTGGTCATAATGTCCTATACTAATCCCAAAGGAATAGTGATGGATTGGTCTATTAGTTATAACCTAATATTACTCTCTTTCAAAGGAGCCAAGTTCTAAGCTTTGTACATTTCTTGTGAAATCAAATTGACTTTAGAACCTCAATCTAAAAGAGCTTTTCAAGGTTCATTTCTACAATCTGCAAATAAATAAGGAAACTCCTAGGATCAGATCTCTTCCTAGGAAGATGATCAACCTTAATCCAATCAGTGACCACATGGGTCAGCATGACAGTGTGTGACTTGGGAGTACTTTGGTTTGAATGAGGCTTGATGGACATTTTAGAGGAGTTAGAAATAGGGTTTATAGCCACAAATTTTTGTGAGGGCTTTGTGGAACTTTTGGTTCTAAAGAATGATCTCTTATGAGGCCTAAATTTACAACCACTTGGTTGAGAAGCCAGTTTTATGTTTACAACCCTTGCAATGTGTCTCTGCTATGGCTAGGCTAGGATCTCAGCCTGCATAGATGGAGCAAGTGGAAGAGGAATTGTAGATTGAGGTGCCAAAGTGGAAGGATGAGGAGGAGGAAAGTAAGAAAATGAGAACTCCCCCTTTGGTGATGGTTCTCTATAATATTCAGGAGGGTAGTAGTGGTGTTGGAAGGAAGTGTGACTAGAAGAGTCATGGAGAAATGGGTTGTTGAATGTAGTACCCATAAGGATTAGGTTGGTGGTAAGGGTATTGCAGCCTTAGAGGTAGCATCCCCCATGATTATGAGTGTTTCCACTGTTGATATTGCTCATGGGGTTGTGGTAGTACTCCACTCAAATAGTAATTTTGGTGGTGGAACTACTACCAATAGTTACCTTGTGGATAAGGCAACCTTCTAGGTGCTTGTCATTTTGCTAGTTTGGGATTCAAAGCATACATCTCAGATTCTTACAAGTGTGACACCACAAGGCAACATCCCTTGGGATGTTTATATTGGCATATGTCACACTCTTCATCATCTAACTCAAAACGTGCAGCCTCCTCAACTACTGTAGCCTTGCCCTTAGCTGTATAATGATCACATTCAACCTCATTTTTCTTTCTTCTATCACAACCACTACCTCCTTGATCTCTGCTCTCTTCTACTATTTTCAAAGCAATTTGAAATTTTTCATTCAAGAAGTTCCACATTTCATCAACCTTAGCCTATATTTCAAAGATATATTTTTGTATCAGCAAGGTTTTTTGTTGCACCACTTCATTAAGAGATGCCTCCTCATTAGCAAAGAATTGGACCTCCCTCTTGCAAAGAGAGGGAACCCTATTATACTCCTATTCACTTTCTTATTTTTCAGCTCGCCTTTTTCCTTAGCTACCTACTCAATGAGCCTTTGGATCTAATGGACCCTTATCTCCAATAGCCTTCTTTAGGCATAAACCCAAAGAGTTCTCCTCATTTCAAGTTGAAGTCCATCTATGATGTGGCACAGCTAATCCCTTTGAGAATAGCCATGGCCTAGGCAACAGTGCAACAAGGAGTAATATCTACCCATGGCCACATCCAAGGATTCATGAGTGCCTTGTTTCCATCCTTAGATTTTCCTTCTCAAGTTGGACACTCGGGGGTACATCTAATACTTTTGATTAAACAATTCAAGCATTGTACTCCATCTCCAAATGGATTCTAGTTCCAAGAATTGGTACCAACATTTTACATCCTAGGAAATAGTTTCAACTTTTGCCAATCATTTTTCAATGTTTTTCATTCACAAGGATCATGAAAGGCTTGCAAGTGATTTTTCGTATCTAAATTATACCTCCCCTTGAACTTCGAGATATTATTCATACCCAACCATTTGATTTGACTGTCTTTCACATGACTAGTTAGGATCCTTATAGCCTCTACAATGTTTAGCATGTTTCTCATTACTAGCAGGGACTTGTCATAGTCATAGTGATCTTAGTGGCTCCTTCCATGACCATCATGCTTATGACGAGTCCTATTGTCCCTTGTTTATCTAAAACAATCATCTTCCTACTGCTCATGCCCATAGTCTCTATCATTACAATGGAATCTATGATCATCTCAATTCCACTGTTAACCTCCATGATGATTCTTATCACCTCTGTAGCTCTAATTGGAGTTGGAGGAGGAAGACGATGAGGATGCAGAAGGCAAAGAGGAAGGGAATCTAACACCAATGTGCTACCTACTACTTCCTCTTCTTTGGTCTCTACCATGGCCATCATGTTTGTCTTTGTCTTAGTGCTTATCCTCTTTCCTACCTTGGCTACCTTCATTCAAGGCCCCCTAATCTTAGGATCCATTCTTCCTAGAATCAAGGTTATCCATAGTGGATTGCAGTCACTAATTAAGGATCTTCTCATCAAAGAGAGGAGGAGGATCTATGTATTGAGAGGTCCCTAAAAAGAAGTCCTCTCCTTCTTTGTGTGTTTGGAGGAATAAATGGGTAGGGCCCCATTTACCTTTTAGGGCCTCATATAGGGCTTCCATTTGTCAATCCTTCTTTTGTTGTGCCTCTATGGGATGATAATCCTAATAGACATGATCAGCACCTCGTACTTAGAATTTAGTCCTACAATACCCAACCTTATAAGATTGTTCAAGAACATTGCAAGAATAGATCAGTTGGGAGGTAACACAATGTTGTCTTCCATATCCCTCTACCGTAGCTACTCATCCTAATGCAGGATGAAGGTGAAGTTCAAAGTATAGTCATCTAGTTGAGTATAGACCATCTTAAACTATTGGAGCATTGGCATCCTATGGCCTTCTTGCCTTTGCTTATTGGAATCACCCATAAAGAGTGGTGGAGAGTTTCTCCTACAAGAGGAAGCCATATTAGTGATTGAGAAAAATAGTGTGCTGTTATTATTTCCTTTGTTACTAATGATGTTAATGTTAAGTTCCTTTTTTACAATGTCTATGAATAGTTTCACTATTTCCTTATATAGCACACTTAGCTAGCTAAACTCTTCGACAATGGTGCCAACGATAAGCAGCAAAGTAGACCCAATGCCCAACCAAATGAATCACAAGTGTTCACTAGTGATCTAGTCAAATTCCATGGACTTTAGCTCTCTAAATGCCAATAGTAAAGATAGTCACTTATAAGCATGATCGGTGTCTTCCTGGCTACACTTGTGTAAGCATAAGCATATGTTTAAGTGCAACTAAGGCACATGATTTGTATTGTTTTTATATTTTTATCTATTTATCCTAAGCATAAGACAAATGAAACACCACCAAATCTAGAGCTCCCGAGTCTCAACTGCAAATTCGGCTAAGTGTCAAAACTTGGCAAATTTTGTCTAAGTATTGAGACTATGCTCCCACTACTAGGACTACCCTCTAGAGCATAGTCAACATAGTTGGCATTGACAATCCAAATTTGTGAAATTTTTCTGAGTGTCAATAGCAACTGCAAATTTTCCTAAGTGTCCTAACTACACTCTCTCCCTTGTGCTATGCTCTAGAGCGTAGCTAGCATAGTCAACCTTAGAATGACCCATTTGCAAATTTTCCTAAGTCTTAGGCTAAAGTCTGCTAAGCATGTATGGGATGGATGTAATAGTTGGCAGATTTTCTAACTTTTGATGCTACACTCCCTGCTACACTCTAGAGTGTAGCTAGCATAGTCTGCATGTAAGTGTTTGGGCTATGCTCTCCCTACTAGGACTATGCTCCATAGCGTAGTCAATGTAGCCAGCACTAAACTTCACTTTTTTGCAAGATTTGCCTAACCCCTTGGGCTATGCTATAGAGCATAACTAGTGTAGCCATGTGAAATTCCCTTTAGAAGCCTCTAAAACTCAACACCAGCTTGCATCTTGGTGTCAACATTCCTTAGGCAAGTAAGATCAGCAAGTTTTATCTCTTTTGCATCCCCCATTTGCCCCCAAATTGTACCTATGCTCGACACCACTCAAGAGAGTGGCAGCATAGTCCTAGAGCACAGTCTCCAAAACTATACTATTCTACACTATTTACAAGTACTTTGTGATTCACTTGACACTCACATATGCAATCTTGGCAATGTAGTCATAGTCTGGCAGTCTCATAGGGTCCATTGGAGCATACCAGCAGAACACCATTTTCCTTTAGTGAGAGCATAGTTGGGATTAGCATAGCCCCAACTACCCCTCTACCACGTGGTGCCCAATCTATGATCTGTGCTAACCTTAATCTTATAAATACTACAGTGCTCCATGTTTTAGGGGTTGGCAAATCTAAAACAAGGTTGGCATTTTGGCATTCTGATTAGCAAATCAAAAGCAAGTTTGGCATTTTCAAACATAGTTGGCATTGGCATTCTTGCACCCAAGCACACTTAGCACCTCGGCGACCTTTAGGACCCCATTGGACACCATCAAATACTACCCAACACATTGCACATCACTACAGCTTGTAGGACATCGCAACAACCAACTCAACAAGCTTGGATGCCACAGCGGATGTTAGTCTTCACAACTAGATACCCTGAGACTATGACAATGTTGCCTACTACACCTATTTGTACATCATGTACCTCCTCACCTTTCCTTTATAGTTGACGATGCTCCCCCGTTTAGGGCAATGTTGTCTTCCCTTTAGCTTGCGTTCTATGCATGTTTCACACTTCTCACACATTTTCGGCATTTTACTCACATTTTCACTATTTACGCATCTATTTGCACATTCGCACCTCCATTTTCACACTGAAAACTTTGACTACGCTCACCTTTGTGAGCACCATGAAAACCATGGACATTACATAAACACCTTCAAGCACATTTCATTGTAACACTTGTAAGTCTCAATTCAATTCATAAGACCATTTTGGGCACCTTGCTTCTATTTTCTAGTAAGCCCTTGCATGGGAGCAGGGTTAAGGTTATGCAACCATAGACCTCTCAAAGTACCATTCCAACCTCTGACATTTTCAGTCACTACAGTCTTCTAGCATTAGAAGGAGGGCCTTTGCCATTTTCTTCTTTGGCCAAATCCCTTGGTTGTTGCCTTGCATGTGCTCTATACTCTATATAGATTGGTCTCCATCATCATTTCTCCTGGAACCCCACTTAACAACACTAGTGTTTACACTTAGTTAAAATGTTGGGTCTCCAATAAAGCATAGCTAGCTCTTGCGTAGTAGGCATAGTTGGCTTTGTGTGTAGTCCCAGAGTTAGCCATCTTTCAATGCACTTACACTTAGTCATTTCTGCTACATTTTAGAGTTAGTTATTTTTTTGCATTTTCTACACTTAACCATCTTTTTTGGAATTTTATCATTTAGCCATCTTTACTCCCTTCTTGCATAAGCAACATTTTACATTTCTCTTTACATCATGAACCCCAAGTAACCCTCAACCTCCTCTTTAGGTGCAGTTGTGTTCCACCCCATACAGTAGGAGTTTTTAGTTGACGTTCCTAAAGGTCCTATCCTAGCATAGACATAATATTTTAGGTTGCACAACCTGCCACCTAAGGTCATGGTGCTTAACAATGACCAATATAACTTCATTTGTGCAAAGTTCCAAGTGATTCTGCCTTTAGACTACTGAGAAATGAAAGCCAAACATAGTTATGAGCATATGCATCATAATGGGAGGGAATGATTCCCTTTCAACTTTGACTTTATCCTACTCATGGAAGACTACCAGTTGATGCTAGACAACCTCATCTGCAACATGGGCCATGAGGCAAAGACAAACTACGAGGAGCCACTCCATGAGGAGTAGGACAAGTTTGAGACTCAGTCTGAGCATGATAACCCATTCCATGTCTCATTCCAACAAGCGACCTCTGCTATTCCTCCTCTATCATCCCATAATTCGGTGCACCGCCTAGGTCAACACCTATGGTGGCAACTCACTAAACATAGCAGACACATCAAGACGTTGCCCTACTCTTTAACCTTCCCTTCAGCATGCCTTTCATCATATCTTCCTAGCCTATTTAGTTTTTTTAGGTTGTTTAGACTATTCAGGTCACCCAGCCTTTTGTAGCAGCAATCATTGCACCCATACAACCTTACATGCACACTACACACATTCCAACCCTGTCATACATGACTTAAGCATCATTCATCCTACCTGTCATGTCAGCACCTTTTTTGATAGCCCAAACCACCAACCAGTGGTGGGGCTTGAGTGCTATGTCCACAACACAGCCCATACAATAGGCATCGCACATGGTTATACAACCTAAAGGTAGGTTCTGGGCCACTTAGCAACCTTAGTGGGTAGCATAACCTGCATAGCTTGCTACCACCACACCCGGCTTAAATAAGCATTCTAGCTAATCCAAAGCCTCACTGAAGAGGTCAAGTGGATCAACGTCACCTCCTTTGAAATAGTACAACTGATGGATTTTTACCAGGACTATCCAATTAGTCCTACAATCACACCACTACTGCTACCTACAGGGGTCCTGCTCCCACAGTTCACCAAATATAACAGTGAAGGGGACTCCAACGCTCATTTAATCACCTTCTAGTTAGAGTGCCTCTTATTGCAAGCATGCCATCATCCACATCTTTGCCATATCCCTAATTGGCAAAGCACTAGACTAGTACCGTGTGCTTCCCAAGGCCTCCATCTCTTCATTGGAGGAATTGCTCATGCAATTCATTACATGCTTCAAGTACACCTTGAAGCCTGAAGTGACCCTAGACCAACTAATGCAAGTGAAGTAGGACCACCTAAAGCCCATGTAGAAATTCATACAGCGATGGAGTGCTTCCCTTAACAAGATCCTCGAGCCTATCACAAAGGTCCTCTTGCTGGTCATTTTCAAAGGCACAGTGAACGACTTTATTAAGTCAAAACTATACTACCTTGTCTCCTAGTCCCTAAGCCAAGTGTTTACTCAAACTAAGAGCATTTAGGATGCAATGAAGGCTAGCAAGGATCTGGCCTATGTGGCCTATAAGAACCTGCATGTAAAGAATGAGAAAGACAAGGATAAAGGCAAACAAGTAACCACAACCATTACATTGGTGGCCAATGAGGCTAAGCCAACCAAGGTCAAACTAATAGCCAAGCCATCTAAGGCATCGGCCAACAACAAGGCAACTAGCTCTAGCACTACGATGATCAACCAGCTTGCATCATCGGTAGCTATGGCACCAACTAACATAAGGCCTAACTTCGAGTGCAAGGATCACTCAAAATATACATCATTACCTATTAAGTGGTCTAAGCTCTTGGACCAACTACTTAATGTCGAACACATCCAATACAAGTAGATGTCGAAGGACACTCACAAATGGTATGATCGATATTGCAAGCTCATCAAAAACCTTTCAACCACACTACCTAATAAGCCTCTAATCCTTAAGCACTTTCAATTACATTAGTTTTTCAAATATTACCAATTGTAAGGCCATGACATAGACTTTTGCATGGCTTGTTAGGACAATATCCAATGCATGATTAACAAGGGTGAGTTGGTCCTTAATGCTACCAACTTAGTGCGCCCCCAAAACCAATCAATGGGAGTTTACAAGGATCCTCTAGACACAAGCAATGCAAGGTACATCATCAATGCCATTAGTGTTGATGATGATGCTGAACTAGCATAGGAACCATTCATGGTTCATGTGCCTTCTAGTAACACTAGGGCTTCCTCAACATCAACTAGTTTTAGGACCCCTTTTGTCATTAAAGTACCACCTCAAGCACCTATAACACACTTCATGGTTAAGGCCTCATAGCACGTTGCAGCTGCAACAACCCAAACATCCTTTGTCATAAGGATGCCACAATGTGCAGACTCCCTGCCTGTTGGGAGTTCAGTGGTGGGTAATGCATCAGCTCTTGCTCACCCAAAACCTCATCCTACAAATGACACCAACAAGCAAATGAGATGGAAAATTTGGAGGTCTAATAAGCACCTTTCTGATTAGATTCTTAGGCAACACCAGGAGCAAAGGGCACTAGGTCCACCTAAGCCTATCCCCTTATCTTCCATACCAATGGCCCAACCAACTGAAGAGGCCACCACAACAAGCAATCAACCATAGAGCACTGAGGCTCCAAAGTAGCCCAACCAACAATGGAGCACCGAGGCTCCAAAGCAAATTAAACAAACCAAGCCCAAATCTCCTCCATAAGAGATTTGCCTTTTGGGTCGCATGGAGGAGATGAAGGCCACCAACAAAAAAGCAGGAGATAGTGGAAAGGACTTCCTTGATGCATTGGCACAAGTCAAGCAGGCTTTAAAATAGAAAAATATAACTCTAAGCTTGTACAACCTTGTAATAACTTCCTTTACCCATCGTAAAGCATTAGTGCACATGTAAACCTCCATTCCCAGCATGAAGAACATCCTAGCAGATCAATAGTCCATTCATATTGTGATGCTACGTCCTCCCCCATAGGAATCAAGTTTAATGCCCCTGGTGTTTCAGAATGAGGCAATCAAGGTAGACTTTAAGAAGGGTCAAGTCATTATTGCACTAATGTTCATAACTATCTATGTGGAAGAATACAAGATATGCAAGGTGCATGTTGACGATTGGGTGGCAACCAACATCATCCCATACATAGTCATTGATAAACTTGGTCTTGTTAACCAAATTCAACCAACAAATACAACATGCTTGAAGTCCTTTAATGGGTCATGTGCTATCATAAGGGGTACTATCATGATACCCTTAATGGTGGGGGATAAATTCCCTACCACAGTTGATTTCATAGTCTTTGAGAAGATGCCAAGTTTCAACCTAATCTTGGGTAGGCCCTAGTTAGCCCAACTGTGGGCCATCTCCTTCCCAATCCATCAAGAAATCCACATTCCATATGAAGGTGGAAAGGTTATCATACACAGTGACAACATAGCTCCTCTAACCATCAGTGACATCAATGATGAACAAGGATCAAAGATAGAGTTCCCCAATGACATGCCTCCCGTGGAGGAGAAGGCAAAAAGTGTGAAGCAAACCAACCCAAAGAGCCAACAAAAATTCCTAACCATTCAAAAGACACTCTATGGGAAAAATTGCTTTTTGACATAGATGACGAAGGTTAGGGCAAGTACCACATCATACCCTCTAGGCCCTATGCACCACCTAACCCACACCGAGTTAGGTAACAACTATGCAACTAAGGTACATCCTTGGTCTAATAGGTACTAGGTCCTTGGTTGCCCCACCTCTACATGCTTTGCCTATTTACATTTTATTCATAGTTTACATTTTTACTTGGTTTGCACTTTTGCATTGTTTGTCTCTCTATGCATTTATTTCTTTTACTTATGCATTTTTTGTTAAGTTTACACTTTCATTTTACTACTTTTTAGCCATCAATTTACACATAAAAATCATGAGATTCAGAAACTTACAAAAACATGCCATGACCTACCAAGGCCTAAAACTGGCATGCATGGCCCGAGAAGGCCTTAAACTACTGCATGGCCTACCACAACCTAAAACTAGCAATTTTTTCCTTTTCTATCACATGGCCCGGAATGGCCTAAAACTATCAATGTGGCTAGCCAAGGCCTAAAACTGGCAACACTCTCCATTTTAATACATGACTTGAAATGGCCTTAAACTATCATTGGGACCTGCAATGGCCTTAAACTATCAAAACGTTATCTACATATGTGGCTCAAAATGGTCTAAAACTAGCAATCACATCGCATCGATTCATTGCACTGTCAAAACTTAACACATAGCAACACACATCATATAGAAAAAATCCACTCTATTCCATAAAAAATAGTGTTGCATGACATGATCATCTACATTACACAATGCAAAGATGCATAAAAATACAAAAAATGCCCAGTGATAGGGCTACATCAAGATCTACTCAACCAGTGGTGCTAGTTGGGGGTGGAGGCTCCTCTTCATCTGTCATGCTATTAGGGCCCACAGCATCACCTAGTGCCTGTCAAAGACAACAATCACAAAAATCCATAAGCCAATATATAATACACAACTTAACAGAAAAAGCATGATACAAAACAACAAAAAACTACCTTGAGGATATCCTGCATCGACCATGTTTGGAGGCAGTTTTTCAAGGCCCTCCTCCAAGCATCGAAGGATATTCACCTCTAATAGTTATGTCTAGTCTTCATGTCCAAATTCAACACCCACAAGCGTCTTGTCCTCATCCACAGTAGTCCATGCAAGTGGCTGCATCGAAAAGGTCATCGTAGATGTCTCCCCTAAGGGCATGGTAATCTTTTGCTCTGAGGATCCACTAACAACTATGTTTTAAGCAAACAACTCAAAATCTTGGCACCACCCAATTGCCTCAATGAACAACACAAGGCAATGGACTTTAATAGACTCTCCTTTGAGCTGCTGCAAATATGTGTCTTGCACACGCTTATAGTGGTGCTTGTGGTCTTTTTGTGTGTGCTTGCACTTACAAACCTTAGCACTAAAGCTCTTCCACTCCTGCCTCTTTTGAGCAAGTAGATCCATCTGAAACCTCTACTAAATAATCTCCCAAGTGGCCTCATTTTTGCCCTAGATCGCTGACCAGTACCTAGCATAATCAATCTCTACAATCTACCAAGTACTATCCCCCTATGCCCAAGCTAATAAGAAATCATAACGAGACTGAAGGTCCTCATTCTTTGTAGTCAGGCTTGCCACAATCTCCTTAATCTCATGCATGCATTTCCACAAGTGCTTGTTTGAGCACCTACAAGTCCATAACACTTTTTCACTGGAAAACGTGCACTTGCTAACTACCTTGTACACATGACAAGGCACCTATTCCACCTCAAGGGGATACTTGGGGATAGCATCCACCTTGGGCACCTAGTTTGGGTCCCAACAAAGCTTAGAACCTATTAGCATACAACAAGCACATCAACATTAGCCATAGACTAAGCACAAAATTGATAAAGCAGTTCAAGCAAAACAACAACATACATACCAAGCTTAGGATTCACCTACTATATGTGGTCCACCATGTCCTCAACTATGTCTTCCATGAAGGCAAATTTATCTAGAATCTCTACCCATGTCTTCATGCAATGGGTAGGCACTAGTAGTGGATCACTAGTAGGGACATCTAAGGCTATAACCTAACACAATGCAATACTTAAAAACTAAATAGCCAAAGATGAAAGAGCAAAGAGCGAAAGCAAATGGCAACTTAAAGCATTTACCTAGCAAGCCCATTTAAATCTGGTGCCCTCCTCCAAAACCTTCCTCATCACCTACACTTGCTTCATCCCAAGGATATTTCCTTGGAAGAGCAACTTCAGAAAGGCATGGGCATGAAAAAGAGGATAGAGCTCCTAGACCTCAAGCACACACATGTCTCTAACCATAATGCCTTTGCAAGATCGATTGGTTCCCAACCACTCCTTAATATCTTCTCTACGGTTTGCCTTTCTATTGGCCTTGTCAATGACTAATGGGCCTTCATAGGGAAGGCCAAAGAAGTTTGCAAAGAAGGCATTGTTGAGGTCCAAGACCATCCTCACTTCGTGCACATGAGTGATGAAGTGGGAGGCGTTGCTACTAATGGAGTTAATAATGGTAATCATCTCGATCACTAGAGTGTTTGGGCTAAGGGCCAAGAAGAGGTTCATCAGCCCAGCATGTGTTAGCTGACTAGTCAATGCATCTGGGGCCTTAAGGCACAACCAATGTTGTGTCCCTTCCACATCACCATGTTTCATTATGAGGGTGGCCTCATTGCAGCCTATGGTGACCACCGTCACCTCTCCCAAAGTAACTGCAACTATAACATAGGCAAATACAATGTTAGCATTATGCAAGGGAAAATCAACGAATGCATGTGAGTAAGCAGTAAAAGCTCAGCTAAGTAACAAATGCTCACGCGAAACAAACGGTGTACTTAATGGAGATGCTAGCGCAACTAGCTACCTGAAGTTGGGCTTGCCACTAGCCCATCCCTCATCAAGCCAACCATAGGTCATGCATCGCTCAAATGCCTTTGGGTACTAGGTAGGATAGTTCTTCAAGTCCTCTCCCACTTGCTCAATCATGGCCTCCCGAAAGTTCAGACTAGAGGAGAACACCTCTAGTGCAATGCAAGTCAAGGCAAGAGCCTCTGGTTCATGATGGAGCCCCTCATCATCAACTTTAAATCTTACATCAAACATGAGTAACTAATAGTTAGCAAATCTAGCATGGCCAATAGTAATAGAGCATAATGCAAAAACATGAGCACTTACCCTCCTACATAGTATATAGTCCCAGGTGAGTTTTAGAACATGATATGCATGTGCATAGCCACGAAGAGGGTATTGCCCTTATTGTAGCAAGAGAACTCTAGCATTTCCCAGATCTTGGTTAGGGGACAAGTGCCCCTAGGGCCTCACCTTGAACCACCTACTCATCCATCAATAGCTGTGGGTTTATTGCACATGAACCTTAGTATGTCCCAATTGGCCCTAGGTAGCAATGTCTCAGTTATGGAAACTACAGCTTCTACTGCTAGGTGTGATCACATGATCACACTAAACTGTCATAGTAGGAATGCTAGGAATTTGGAGGTACCTAGGCAAAACCATACCACCTGATGATCCAACTTCATACTCGATGCAGGCATGTTAGGCACAAGCTCATTCATGCAACAAAGGATGCCAACAAGCTCCACGATGACCAAGATTAGCTTTAGCAATACCCTGTAATCACACAAATGGCAAACACAGTGTTAGTACAAAACAAATGCACTTCATCAAAAACATAGTAATTTACATTTAGCAAAAATTAACATAACATAGTGTAACTTTGAGAAATATCCTAGGGCCCCTTGGGCCCTGTAGGTATAGGATGTCAACACGTACACTTGATGCACCTCGTACTCATTGAGGTACAGCATGTTAGCATAGCATAAGTATTTTGCCTCACATGTATGCATGTTTCGCATTGGTTCAGTTTGCATGTTTTAGCAGTTTGGCACTATTTCGGTTTGCAAGATTGGCATCATTGTGGTTTTTAGCATCATTCATGTTTTTTACATTCAACAAAATTTTTCAAATTTTGCCAACTCTGGGTAGCGTAGTCTGGAGCAGTCACAAAAATTCTAACTCTGGCTACCTCTAGGAGCATAGTCCAAAACAAAAAAAAAATTTAAGTGTTAGCTATGCTCACTAGGGAGCATACCCCAGAACAAAATTTTCAAAGGCAAGATTACAACTGGATCATAGCCCCAAAAAATATATATTCATTAATGACACACTTCCTGCCATTATGGTCATAGCCCTAGTACTATGCCACCGAGCCACCAACTCCTCCCCAAGGCATTACCCTAGCCAATGCTCTGCCATAGCTCTACTAGACATCCTGCCTCACAGGCAGTGGCAATCACTAAACACTTATCCCTACCATTGCCTCCCCACCCTGTAGCACACTACCGTGGCCACGACTGGTGCCGTTGCCCCTCCCCTGCATGTAACAACAAGAGAAAAAAAGAGAGAGAGCAAGAAAAAGTAATGGGCATGTCCCCTACCACACACCCCATTAGCAATGGGCACGGCCAGACCCTTGCCCTTACCTTGTGCAGGCCCAAAAATGAAAGTTTGCCTCTTCTTAAGGGGGTAACCACACACCCCCTCCCCCCCTCCCCACGATTCCCTTCCACCACCAACCCTCTAGGCCAACCCTCACACACTCGTTCCTACCCTTCCTGTGTGTCAAGAAAATAAAAAATAATAATTTTCTCTCTGCTACCTCTCATAAACCCACCGTAGCCTCCTGCCTTGTGGCTATACCAGCCACCACAGCAACTATGACTACTGCAAAACCTACCTTTCCCTCACTTCACCCTCTCTAGGCCACCACATTGGCCACCGCGGTGGTCACAGCCGCCATAAGGTAGACCCTTTCCCATTACACCAAAATGCACCCCTAACCCCCACGGCCTTCCTTTCTTCTTCCCTCGACTGTGGTTACAACCGAGCCTATGCACCTTGCCTTGCCACATCAAAACCCTCAAAAAGTGCTAAAAGAAAAAAATGAAAATACAACCCTATCCCAGCGCACTCCCTCATCGCCACAGCTACAATGGCCATAGTGGCAATGGCCCCTACCAAGATAGGGTGCCGCTCCCAAACCCCAACGCCTAAAGTCCAAAATGCAAAAAATAAAAAGGACGTGAGTGTAGCAGCATAACTGGTAGTCAATGGTGCCCTCCTTTCCTCCATGCATGCTCACAGTAGGTGCTCTAGGACTCACTCTCCCTCCTCCACATTGGCTAGGCTAGGATGTTGGCGTCCATGTCGATGCGACATCTTTGGCAGACTACGCTGCACTATGCTCTGAAAGTTCATTTTTACCTTTTGATAGTGACAAATTTACTAAGGATGAAATGCACTTATATACCCCTAGGGACCACTTAAATTTTTACCTACCCATTGCTATGCTCAACAATGCTAAATGTAGCTAGGGATGAGCATAGTCTCCAAAGTTAGAAAAATTTTTAGTTTTTCTAGTTGTCCCAAACTTAGAAAAATTTTGAATTTTTATTCTCACCTAGTTAGTGCCCAAGCCAATTTTTTTTTTCCAATGCACCAAGCCTTATCTCAACAATGCATTGAACTGGTGCATGATCATCTGCTACAATGTTAAACTAGTGCATAATAGTTCACTATGACATTAAACTGACACATAATCATCCGCTATGACATTAAACTGGCACATGACCATCTACTACAACATTAAATTGGCACATGACCATCTACTACGATGTTAAACTAGTGCATAACCATCTACTACGATGTTAAACTAGCATCTCATGATTCGCTAAGACCTTAAACTAGCAACCTCACAGCCCGTTGAGGCCCAAAACCAGCTCACACATCCCTTGCTTCTTGACTTCACTCACACACGTAGGCAAATTTTATTGCATTATTTTCTTTTAAGTATACATATTACTCTCATTAAGATAGGTGCAACTTGACATTTTTTAGGTTGTTTTTGTAGTATTATTATAGGATTCACAACATGACTATGTATGAGCATCATCATTCATCATTGGTCCTCACTAGGCCACATGGTGACCTTACGCGATGTGTCAATCCTCAATGCCTAGACCTTGAGCCCATAGCCTACAATGACTATATAACATTTGTAGAGGCACTGCTAGACTAGCCAGACCATGTAGTTAGGGCTCTAGATCTAAAGGAAGGTGACGCCACCAAGGATTCCCTCATTGAGGTTCCTGTAGCAACATCTAGTGACGAGGAGAAAAAATTGAAACTTAGTTCTTTGTTAGAGCCTCAAAAGGCCCAAAACATTATAAGAGTACTTAACAAAAATATCAAGGCATTCGCATGGTCTTACAAAGACATGCTAGGCCTCAATCCTCGTGTAGTGTATCATAACATAATCCTTGATCCTGGCATGAAACTAGTTAAGAAGAAAGCCTGCAAGGTTAGGCCTGAAATGGCATTGGTAGTTCGTGATGAAATCACCAAGCTTTACAAAGCTGGTTTCATCTGAGCCATTAACTATGCTAATTTCTCCAAAATCATCATTGTCTCTAAGAAAAATGAAAGTATATGCATCTACATAGAATTTTAAGACCTCAACAAGGTGACCATTAAAGATGACTTTCCATTGCCTAGTATTGATCAATTGGTCGATACTACAGCTGGTCATGCCTTATTGTCCTTTATGGATAGGTTCTTAGGGTACAACCAAATTCAAATCAACCCAAAGCACCAGCTCAATACTACCTTCATGACCCCTTGGGGTACCTTTTGCTACACCATGATGCCCTTCAAACTCAAGAACACAAGAGCAACTTATCAACGAGCTATGACATACATCTTTAGCGATTACCTACTAGGTCTGCTCAATGATTACATCAATGATATAGTGGTTAAATCCAAGGCATCACACAATCACATAGATGACTTAGACCTTGTGCTCAAATGCTACTTGAAGCATGAACTTAGGCTTAATCCTAAGAAATGTGTCTTCGGCGTCAAGATGGGTTGCATGCTAGGCGTTGTAGTATCAGAATTAGGCATAAGTGTAGATCCCGATATGGTTAAGGCCATTATTAACTTAGAAACACTAGCTAACATTAAGGAGCCACAAGGGTTACAAGGAAAATTGCAATTCATACCATGATTTATTGCATGGTTGATCGACAAGTTGCAACTAATGCAACACTTGCTCAAAAAGGGAGTCCACTTTGAATAGACAGCTCAATGCCAAGAGGCATTTGACAACCTTAAACAAAAGCTAGCTCAACTTCCAATGGTCTACCCTCCACAAGAAGATAAACCATTCTACATCTACCTTGCTATCTCAAACACATCCATTGCTTCTCTGCTTTGCCAAAAGCAATACGATGGTATAGAGGTCCTCGTATACTACCTAAGCCATGCATTAGCTACCTATGAAGCAAAGTACAATGATGTGAAAAAGGCTTGCCTTACCTTAGTCTTTGCACTCAAGAAGTGGAGGCATTATCTTTTTCGCAATCAAGTCAATATCATCTACAAGAGCAATGTACTCTAAGCCATTACAATGAACATTTACAAAAGCAGTCATATTGCATGTTGGAAAGCAATAACTACAGAGTTTGACCTGCATTACATTGCACAAGCATCAACCAAAGGTCAAGCAATAGCCACATAGTTCATGGCTTCTCCAATTAATGACCAAGCAATGATGGATCTAAAATTTCCAGATGAGCATGTCACTAGCATAAGACAAGTTCTTGACAACTTCAAGGTACTTTTACACTTTGATGACACTTCAACCTCTCAAAGGGTTAGTGTTACTAATGTATCATTTCACATTTTCATGTACTGAAAACGTGGTGGAATATGAAGGTTTCCTTTGGGGCCTCTCAGCAACTCATGACCTAGAAATACAAAACCTAGTAGTCCAAGGTGATTCTCAACTGGTTGTCAACCAAGTCATAGAGTTTTATGCTTATAAAGCCCAATACTTGAAGCCTTATTATGACTTGGCAAAACACCTACTCAAGTAATTTTTCACTGTTGATGTTCAACCTATTCCCCACAATAAAAACTCCATTGTTGATGCATTAGCTACATTAACCTTAAGCATTATACTTGAAATGTTTTACACATTTCCCATCATGGTGGTGGATTGCACTGTGCGCATCATGCAAATAATTGACATTGCATCCATAGCCATAGTAGGCATGACCACGCAATAGACTGGCATGATGACATCAAGTTGTACCTTCTACAGCGTGAACCTCTATAGCATCTAACCACTGCCCAAAAGGATGCAGTGTGAAAGTCATCATGGCAATACGTCATTATAGGTGATAGAACATTATGTCAACGATCTTATGATGGCATACTATTAACATGTGTTAGTGATAGCAAAGTGCAAATGATCGTGGAACAAGTCCACAAGGGACTGTATGAAGGCCACATAGCACCTAGAGCAATGGTGATGAAGATCAAACACTTATGCTAGTATTGGCCTTACATGGAATGTGATTGCATCTCCAAGGTCAAGACATGTGACATATCTTAACAACATGGTAACCTAATGCAAGTACCACCTACTGAGCTACATACAACATAGATCACATGGCCATTCCAATGTTGGGGGTTGGACATCATAGGACTTATAACACCTATGTTCTCCATAGGACATAGTTTTATCATAATCGCCACTAAGTATTCTATGAAGTGGGTTGAAGTTATTCCCCTTAGGAGAACAACATCACAGCAAATCTACAAATTCATACTTGACAACATAGTGTCCCATTTTGGTCTACCCATGACTATAGTCACTAACAATGGCCACAGTTTAGTAGTTCTAAGACTAAGACATTCTATGAGTGCCTTGGAATTAAACATTCCTTTTCATCACCCTACTACCACAAGTGAATGGCCAAGCGGAGGCCACAAACAAGGTCATCATCAATCTTCTAAAGAAGATGATTAGTAGCAATAAGCGATGATGGCATGAGCAGCTAATCTATGTACTCTGGGCCTACAACAAGACATCAAGAACTATAATAGGTAAGACATTGTACAACTTGGTTTATGGGTCTAAAGCCATTTTGCCTCTTAAATTGCAGGTTCCATCTCTCCTTGTAATCCTCTCAAGCTTCATCAATGAGGCTCAAAATGATGAGTTGAGAACCATCAACCTTAACTTGATAGAGGAGGAGCACATGTAGACGCTTGGTTAAATCGAGCGGTACCAATAAATGCAATGGCAGAAGCACCATCACAATCAGCATCAATACTCAATCAAGGAGGGGAACTTGGTCCTCAAGGCCATTTGCAAACCCCCAGACAAATTCTTAGCTAATTGGAAAAGGCCTTTCTTGGTTATCAAGGCATATGGCAATGGAGCATTCAAGCTTGCTGACCATGACAATAATGAATTTTCCAATCTGATGAACCACTCGTACCTGAAGCCATACTATGCCTAGTACATAACACATGTCAATGACCAAGCAAGGTAAGCAAAAGTCTACCATGACTATAAATTGGCACAATAAGTCCACTATGATTATAAACTAGCACAACTCGTCCTTGGGCCATGACGCTAAACTAGCATCCACAACATAGTCCACTATGACTACAAATTGGCACAATAAGTCCACTATGATTATAAACTAGCACACCTCGTCCTTGGGCCATGACACCAAACTAGCACCCATAGCATAGTCTGTTATGACTATAAATTGGCACAGCAAGTCCACTATGACTATAAATTGGCACAGCAAGTCCACTATGACTATAAACTAGCACAACAAATTTGTTATGACTATAAACTAGCACAACTCGTCCTTGGGCCATGACACCAAACTAGCACCCATAGCATAGTCTGTTATGACTATAAATTGGCACAGCAAGTCCACTATGACTATAAACTAGCACAACAAGTCTGCTATGACTATAAACTAACATAGCAAGTCTGCTATGACTATAAACTAGCACAGCAAGTCCGTTGTGACTATAAACTGGCATAGCTCATCCTTGGGCCATGATGCTAAACTGGCACCCATAGCATAGTCCATTATGATTATAAACTGGCACATCAAGTTCACTATGACTATAAACTAGCACAGCTCGTCCTTGGGCCATGACCCTAAACTAACACCCATAGCATAGTCTGCTATGATTATAAACAAGCACAACAAGTCAACTATGACTATAAACTAGCATAGCTTATCTGTCATGATGCTTAAACTGGCACAACATCCACCATCTACTATGACGTTAAACTAGCACACAGTAGTTTGCTAGGACTATAAACTAGCACATCACAGTCTACTAGGACCTTCAACTGGGTTCACGGTATGCTAGGACCCTAAAATAGCATAGCATGCGATCTACCATGACCTTAAACTGGGTTCGCAATTCAACATACATAGCTCAACACATGCAGTTCTACAAACAAGTAAGCGTAAATACTTCCAATCCTCCATCATCTGCCCACACCTCGTGGGTGGAGAAGGGTAGGGCATTGTAGTTCTAGAACAAAGTTCATGTCATCAAGGAAGAAGCCTCTAGAACATTTGCAACATTACCACCCTTGGCATTTTGTTGATCCTCTGGAGATGCCCTCAGGCATTTTGCTAACCTTCCAGAGCTCCAACCACCATCACCAGTAGTACCAACCCCATGCCACACTGACAACATTACCGGCCTTGGGTATTTCATTATTGGTTGGAGCTCTCACCGTCAGCACCACCCATTGGAGTACCAATAGTAATGTGGCCCAGCCATTTTGCTACCATCCTCCAACCCTCACCATTGCCTAGGTTTGGAAGTGCATTTAGCATCTCAGATCTTTACTATTTTCCTGGCTTTCCAAGCTCTTGTCCTTGGTGTGGAGTCTCAAGCACCTACATTAACATCATCCTCAACCACTTTGCTGGCCTCCCTGAGGTGCTCGCTTCTAGTGTGGCTACTAGAGCTTTTGCAACTCTCTCACTCTAGCACCTACACTAGCTTTCCTACACTGACAATTCAAACTCTTACAATTAGTCTAGCCATTACAACATTTGCAGCACATTCATATCTAGCAATTTTCTCTCATCTCATGTTGTGTGTTTGTTCTCTTGTTTTCTCTACATTGTGTTTGTAGGACAAAGCCCTAGAGGTGGTTGTGCAAAGGCACATCTCATCATAGCAACAAGATGCCACATTCCTCCGATGTGCATGATCGAGCAACTAAACTGCTCAAGAGTGCACATTCCTATTGCCCCACTTTAGCATGCTCACATTTACCCCTTTTTCCTTACATTTCCCTACTTCCCTTTACATCACCGAGTTTGCAACCCTTTCGATGCACATGGCACCCTCTTTGTGTCAACCGCAAAATCCATAACAGACATAACACAACTCATCCTATGGGGAGCTTATGTAGGCTGGTCAAAGCCTAAGTGGATGTAATGTAACTCATTTTAGGGAGGAAACACCTATCCTACCAATGAGTCATGATTGCATTAAGGCAAAGCCAGTTAGGCGGCATGCAATCCACCTAATAGAAAGCATCCTGTAGCTAACATCTTACAATGTGCAAAACCCAAAGCAAATTTTCCACCCAGTCAAAAAAGCAAAAAATGCAAAAAAAAGAGCAAAAATGGGGTAAAAAAATCCCCAAAGCACAACTAATAGAGCTGCAATTTCGCAATTGGTCCAACCCTAAATCCAAATCGACCTTCTCATAAGCATTTCTACAAGAGGTCACAATTTCAAGGGCAAATCATCCTAGTGCCATGGACATTGACTCTCTCACAAGCACTTTGACAAGAGGTCACTATTTCGACGACAAGCTAATTTGGTGCTATGCTCCCCATCAGCCGTGCTAACTCCACATCTTGTTGTGGCATGCATTGTTTGCATCTCATTCCCTTATCACCTCTTAGCACACTCCCTACATCCTTTACCTCAAACATACCATTACCCTTAGCACTCTTGAGCATGGCGAAGAAACATCTGGTCAGGTACTGATGAGTGACGTTGGTGCTGAGCCTGCTATGGTGTCTTGTGTTCTTTTTTGACATCTCTCAAGACACTCCTCTAGACATCAACAAAGAGGGGCCAATGAAACACCATTAAATCTGGAGCTCCTAAGTCTTAATTGCAAATTTAGCTAAGTGTCAAAACTTGGCAAATTTTGTCTAAGTGTTGAGACTATGCTTCTACTGTTGAGACTATGCTCCAAAGAGTAGTTAGCATAGTTGGCATTGATAGTCCAAATTTATGAAATTTTTCTAAGTGTCAACAGCAGCTACAAATTTTCCTAAGTATCCTGACTACAGTCTCCCCCTTATGTTACACTCTAGAGCGTAGCTAGCGTAGTCAACCTTCAAATGACCAATTTGCTAATTTTCCTAAGTGTCAGGCTAGAGGCTACTAAGCATGTATGGTATGGATGAAATAGTTTGGTAGATTTTATAACTTTTGGTGCTATGCTCCAAAGCATAGCTAGCATAGTTTACATGTAGGCATTAATTTTGCAAGATTTTTCTAAGTGTTTAGGCTATGCTCTCCCTACTAGGACTATGCTCTAGAGCATAGTTAGCGTAGCCAGCACTAAATTTCACTTTTTTGCAAGATTTTCCTAACCCCTTGGGTTACGCTCTCAAGCGTAGCTAGCATAGCCATGCAAAAATACCTTCAAAAGCCTCTAGAACTCAACACCAACTTGCATATCGACATCAACATTCCTTCAGTAAGCAAGATCAACAAGTTTTGCATCCCCCATTTGCCCCCAAATTGTACCTATGCTCGACACCACTTGAGAGAGTTGCAATATAATCTCTAAAATTGTACTATTTTGCACTATTTACAAGTACTTTGCAGTTCGCTTGGCACTCACACGTGCAGTCTCGGTAGCATAGTCACAATCTAGCAGTCTCACAGGGTCCATTGGAGCATATCAGTAGAACACCATTTTGCTTAGTGGGAGAATACTTGGGATTAGCATAGCCCCAACTACCCTTTTCCATGTGGTGCCTGATCCACAATCCATGCTAACCTTAACCCTATAAATACCCCAGTACTCCACGTTTTAGGGGTTGGTAAATCTGAAATAAGGTTGGCATTTTGGCATTCCAATTAGCAAATCAAAAGCAAGTTTGGCATTTTTAGACATAATGGGCATTGGCATTCTTACACCGGAGCATGCTTAGCACCTTGGTGACCTTTAGGACCTCATTAGACATCGTTGGACATCACCCAACACATTGCACACCACTGTAGCCCATAGGACACCACAGCAGCCAACCCGGCAGGCTTAGACCCCACAGCAAACATCAGTCTTCATAGCTAGACACCTTGAGACTATGACTATAATGCCTACAATTCCTGTTTGTACATCACGTACCTCCTCACCTTTCCTTTACAGTTGACTACACTCCCCCATTTAGGACAGTGTCATCTTCCCTTTAGCTCGCATTCTATGCATGTTTCACACTTCTCACACATTCTTGCCATTTTACTCACATTTTCACTATTCACACATCTATTTGCACATTCACACCTCTGGTTTTACACTAAAAACTTTAACTACGCTCACCTTCGTGAGCACCACAGAAACTGTAGACACCACATAAACACCTTCAAGCATGTTTCATTGTAACACTTGTAAGTCCCAATTCGATCGACAAGACCATTCTAAGCACCCTGCTTCCATTTTCCAGCAAGCCCTCATGCAGGAGCAGGGTCAAGGCTATGCCACCATAGACGTCTCAGAATATCGTTTCAGCCTCCAATTTTTTCAGTCACTACAACAAAGTAATTGATTAAGAATTAATCTATGTAATTATCTAATGTTCTAGCCTATGTCCTAGCATAAGTATCTCATCCCACCTTCCATATGCATCTTGAACACATTACAACACTACTAGGATACCACGTGATTATTTTGTTGGGATTACCAAGCATTAACATTATGCTTGAGGTAGTCATACTTATGCATATTAACTAAGTGCATTCAATTAACTAGGAATATGGAAGTAAAATGCATGAATAGTAAATTGCATAAAAGTAAACATTAATCTATTTCCCAAGTGTGCAAGGTTTATCAAGAATCTCATCTTTATTGCCATCACAATAATGTGTCTAGGTACATTGGTGCTGGGATAATGATCCATACAATCCTTGACTCCTACTATGGCACTTAGAAAATATTCTAACTTCTATGGAAACAAACTACAAGAACTCAACTAAGCTATTCACTAACCGATGTCATAAATGTGGTGGGTACGTGCATTTATATAGGCAAACCTAGACACCATGTCGATGCATATGCATTGAGGCATTAAAACATGTGTCAACAAGGATGCATCAACACATGCATGTCAACACAACCCAACAATGATTCATCAATAGAAGAATATGATACAAAAGTGTATGCTAGCATATATTATCTATCATGATTAACCTTATGTTGAGACTTTCTAAATTTGCTATAGTCCTCCATTCAACATACGATTTAACCATTACGTACACTATAATCTTTTATCGAAGGAAAAATTTTCTGATGCACTATAGCTTTAGACTAATTAATACTTCTTGTAGTAAAGACATTTACAACAGCTTCTATATTCTTTGGTTTCTTATTGTCATTTGATAACTTTTTTCATTAATATTAACTTGATTTTTTATTGTATTAGCTGCAAATTATTTTTCTTCATCATGAGTTTCAACATGTTTTTTCTTTTATTTAACATCTTTTTTCTTAAGTAGAAAATAACAAACATTAAATAAATAGTCTTCACAATGAGAAAATTTGGAAGAATTATGATGATTATAATATGTAATTAGTTGAATATAAGTTTTTTCACTTGCTTGTAAAACCAAATGCTTTTTGTAGTTAAGAATTTTTTTTTCAACAAAAAAAATCTACAAAAACCAAATAATATGGAAATAGAGTCCATATGCTTAATTGAACTTGGAAGACTAATACTTTCTTATTTAGCTTTCTCAAAAATCAATAGAATATTATATAGCTTGAAAAAACATTGAACTTTAGAATATTCTTTAAATTAAACATCAAAGCTTTGAGTCCATTTACAATGATTAACACTACATGCTTATGTATAAAAGATCATATATTTAGGGAACACTTTAGCATCGAAAGATTGTCTAACTTAACAAGTTAAAAAAAGTGAGAGTAATACTTGACTTGAATGAATTGAATGTCATGTTTTTGCATCACAACATTTTAACTATTGATGAATCGTGATATCACGTCCACGATATCGCGTCCGCGATATCGGATCGACCATGAGATATTGGATACTCGATATCGCGGCCTGTCTCATTATCTATAAATAAGAGGCAGTGCCTTTGGTTTCCACAGTTAAGAATTAGTCCTTTAGCCAAACTCTTGCCATTTTCTACCTCCAGAGTTAAAATTATTTCTACGTGCCCGCAGTAAGAGTCATAGAGTGAACGGATCTTTATTCGAGCATCATGTACTTGAGCACACTTTGTGTACGGCAATAAAGATGAACTTTATGATAAAACTTGCAACATATAGAATAGATTAATTAGTGTTAATTATTATTTAATGCTTTCATAGTTAATTAATGATTTCTCTCACCCTACAACTCTCTTAGTTAATTACACTCAGTACGACTGCTTCGAGCATGCGTGTAGTGCTTGGTCACCCAGTAACGATTAGCGTTTGGTAATCCCAGCATCGTTGCACTGGTTTAGGATGTGTACGAAAAGTAGGAATGGATACTGGTGTTAGGAGTACTAAGAACTTAGTTAATGAATAGCTAAATTAGATTATTTACTTAATTAGTTCTCTCTCCCCTCCTTATTAGCGCAGGATAGAAAACACATAAAAACCATAAAAATCATATACCTCAAGCTTACTTAACCATACAACCGTGACATACAAGTAAGTTTGGAAAGACAATGATTAATTAACCCATTATCGTTCCACAAGCGCATAGGCACTTAGTCCTTGGAATTTGACTGGATCATGCGTGAAATGCTCGTATTTGTACGGTTGAGCGTAGGGGTACCTCGCCGCTCATCATTGGCACCGTTGCCGAGGACTTTGTTGTTTGTGCGCTAAGTAGAACTTAGGAAATTATTCACATCATTGGAACAAACCCTTAGGGTTAGTTAAAGGAAAAATAATAATAATAATATATACATATATAGTACATTGCACACTGAAAAAGACATGATGTCTTCTTCTCTGCACAAGAGCACTTCACCACCTAGGACTAACACAAGAAGCAATTGGTGACAAAATACACATGACGTTGACTCGTCAATTCCTCAACAGTTTCGTGTGGTATATATTCATCTCGATGAATATGTACCTGACTTCACCTTTATTCTCCACCAAGATGAATAGCTGCGTTGGCGTGACTTGGAAGGTAACATAGTGTTACCTCCCGACTATTTAGTCCCAAGTATGCTTCTTTATGCTCTCACATGAATAGGCATGCAACACTTACACGCAAAGTACATTACGCAGGACTATGATTCAAGAGACTATCATCCTACCAATGTGCAATGTCAAAGGGATTATCAATAGGAGAGACACCATAAGTCCTTGAAGGGAAAATGATCTAAGGATGCCCCACACGTTTTAAGTGAAATTGAGGGTGATGAACCTGCCTCAGGTAGTCAGCCACATAATGATGTTCCTCCCCTTAACTTTAGCCAAGGGGTTGTGTATCAAAACCTTCATTCTACTATTCACAACCCAGGTGTTGATACCAATGGACACAAAGAGTCTGAAAAAGGAACAAAGGCACATGACAAAGGTGGGCATTCTGATCATAATCACGATCGAGGCATAGACCACTGAAGAGAAGGTAGTAAACACCGTCATGGTGGTGGTTCTCCTTCTTCTTCACCTTCATTGTCACCTTCACCCTCTCCTTCCATGTTCAGCCGCAGCCATAGAGAAACAGATCGTGAGGATAAGGGCAAACAAAATGGAAGTTGTAAATGGGACAACCAAGATGGAGGATGAGGGCACTCTAGGGAATCATGCCATAGAAGAAGGGAGAGTAGGGAACCACATAGATACCATAGACGCTACGAACAAGATGATCATGATGAACCCCTACTCACCACGCGAAGCATGCTAGATATAACTAAGGTCATAAGAGTTCCAACAAGGCACTAGAAAGATAGTAGGATCAAGAGGCTAGACATGAATAACATCCCACGATTTGAAGGGGGATATAATGCTGATCCTCAAAATAACTTACAAGCATTTCACGATGTGTGTGCCTTGCAAAACATTGAAAATGAGTGGCAAAAGCTTAAGTTGTTCCCATGAACACTAATAAAAGAAGCTAAAAGCTGGTACCGGTCCTTAGAACCAGAATCCATTCATAGGTGGAGTACGATGCTAGAATTGTTTAACGATAAGTACTGATGAGCAGCTAGGTATCCCTATGCCCAACCATATGAATACGAGCATTCATGCATGATCCAGTCAAACTCCGCGAATAGGCTAGTTGTGGTATCTAGATCATTACATGTTGATTGCAGTTCGCTGTCTTCCCACCTGGACTAGTATTTGCTTTGTCACGTATGGTTTAGTCTAGAGTGAGGCATATGATGTTGTCCTAAACTAATGCTACTCCTAGAGACAATGGAGAATAATATTGATTAGACTAATGAGTAATAGGAAATTAAATCTAAGCTATCCTAAGTGTGATGAGTATCCGTTCCTTAATCATCTGTACACATATTGGACACGACTACTACCAGGATTTACCAAGCACAGATCCTAGGTACGCTACTGGGTTGCCAAGTAGTCACACTTAAATGCTCGTGATTAAGTCGTACTCATTTTGCATTTAACAATAGGAATAGTAAATGATGATAAATAAATATTAACTAAGAAAGTAATAAATAACAAAAACAATTAACAATTAAATTAAACAATTAAACTAAGTGAATGCTACAATGATGAAGTAATCTCGATCTTTATTGCCGATCATGTACGTGTCCAAGTACGTCACACTTGAATAAAGATTCCGTACAATTACAAGCATCACACTGCAAGCATGCACTGGGAAAATAATCTAACTCCTACGAAAACAAACTGAAAGAGTCTAGCTACAAATGACAAAAGGATGCCTAAATGAGATGGAGGACCCTCTTATTTATAGGCCGAGATAGATGGCTACATAAATGGGGCCCCATCGATGCAAGAAGGTTGTGTCGACAGGGCCGCATCAACGTAGCCGCGTATACATGGCCTCGTCAATGCATCGACTTAATGACACTTCATCAAGTACCAAACGTACTCCCAGGTGTTTAACCTACAAAAGAAAATCCAAGGATGGAAACAAGGAAGTCATGAACCCTTGGATACTACCATGAGCCACTATTATGCACTCTTACATCGTTGTCCTGGCCATGGTTATTCGTAGCGGGATCAACTATGCCATCTCATAGATTGGCTTAGGCATGAAACAAGAAGGACCCTTGGGACTTATGCCCAAGGAAGGTTATCTGAGCTTAGGTCCCATCAAATTCACAGAATGTTGGAGCAAGTAGCTAAAGAAGAAGGTGAGCTATGGAAAAGAGAGAGTGCAAAAGAATACAACCGAGATCCTTCCCTTTGAAAGAAGGAAGTAAGATTTTGTGAGGATGAGGAAGAGTCGCCACTCGAACAGATGGTGAATAGGAAAACCTTGCCCATTCAAAAGTTAGCATCAGAAGTATTGGCAAAGGTAGACCAAATGTGGGACTCCCTGGATAGTAGGTTTCAAACTGTTCTCAAAGTAGTAGAGGAGTTTAGGGAGCGAGGTAGTAACCATGACAGAAAGAAAAGAGAGAAGTAGAGAATGCACGTAACAAGGGTAAGGGTAAAGTTGCTATTATTGAAGAGGTTGTGGATTCTAAAGACAATGATAGTGAATGTGAGATCTGTTAATACGACCATCCTAAGGGATGTTGCCCTATAATCTCACATTTATAGGAGTCTAGGATGTATGCACTTAATCCATGATTAAACAAATGGCAAACAACCCGACGGTTACCTTATCCCCAAGGTAACCCAAGGCTGTTTCACCAACCCTTAACATATTATCCAAGTGGAACTCCACCACAACCAATCGAGCAACATCAATAGTGGCAACACCCACAATCATGGGGAATGCCACCACCAAGGCAACAATATCCTTACTGGCAACCAAACCCATATGGATACTACATGCAACATCCGATCTCTCCACGTGACTCTGTTGGTCACATTACGCCCCAACATCACTAGAAAGCCCATGAATACTATAGGACTTCCTCTCCTAGGGGTGACATCCCACAAGTATACCATCCTTCCAATCCGGCTGCATCTCTTCCACCAATAGCTCCATTACCACCTGCTCCAACTATGTAAGGTGAACTCCCTGCTCAGCCACAACAACGCAATGCCACAAGGGCTGTTAACCCTCCACCTACTGTTGGTTCTAACAAACCTTACGAAGAAAAGATCTTTCTTCAGAACCAATAGTTCAACCAAGCCCTTGCAACCCCAAGTGGCTAAGTCTTTGAACACCTCCATATCAACTAAAGCTTTGGAGCCCCCTTCGAACTTAACACTGCATTTAACACATACGGTCATGTTAACACATGCCATTACTGATTGGATTAAAGCTTGCCACCTTCCTAGGAAATTCTCTGATCCTAGGAGTCCCCTAATCTATCTACAAATCGTCGAGAATGAACCTTGCAAAGCTCTTTTGGATTCAGGTTCTAGTGTCAACCTAATATCCCAAGAAATGTATAAGGCCTAGAACCTAGCCCCATTGAAAAAGAGCAACATCCGTTTAGAGTTAGCCGACCAGTCCATCACTATCCCCTTGGGATTAGTGGAGGATATTGTTACTACTATTTGTGGGTGGTTGTATCCAACTAACTTCCTAGTGATCCAAGTGAATAACAGTAAGGGCGACTTCCCAATCATAATGGGAAGGGCATGGCTAAGCACTATAGATGCATGCTTAAGAATTTGCGATCTTTCCTTAGAAATATCTAAGGAAAACAGTTTTGGAAAGATCAAGAAGAAGAAGGTTCCATGCATCACATACAGTGACACAGGGTGCAATTGGGTGCAGAGATCATGGGTTGTGCAAAGTTTGACATTGCCTGCATGCAATCAGTGTGCACAAACAATCAACATACAAAGGTGCCTATATGCAGCAGCCACATGACAAGAAGACACCCAGTGGTTGATAGCTAATCAAGAACGCAGCTCACTAATATGCATGGAACTAACTAAGGGTTTGACTTGCACTTATATAGATAGCATTGATGCATTAGAGCAAGTCCACCGCCAACTTCCAAGTCCTAACTTAGAAAATATCAATTGGGGGAAGTTGGAAATTCCAACGAAAGAGCCCCTAGAGCTAAAACCATTGCCCACCGGTATGGAATACACGTTCCTTACGAATGGGAAATCGATAATCATTAAAGCAAGACTTGCTTCGCAACAAAAAGAAAGTCTGCTCAAGGTAATAAACAAATGATCAAAAGCCTTCACCTAGTCATATCCCAAATTAACTGGAATAGATCCTAGGATATGCCAGCATAGGATTTACACTGACTCCTCCATGAAGCCTCGTAAACAACCATAGAGGCGATTAAACCCAAAGTTGAAGCAAGTAGTAAAAGAAGAGATTGAACAGCTTCTAAAGGTTGGGTTCATATACCCCATTGCTAATAGCGAATGGGTTAGCCCCTTAGTAATCATGCCTAAAAAGGGAGGTAAATGGATGATGTGTATAGATTTTAGGCTCCTAAACATGGCAACATTCAAGGATCACTTTCCATTGCCATTTTTTCACCAAGTCTTAGACACAATTGCAGGGCATCGCTATTATAGTTTTCTGGATGGCAGTAGCGAATACAACCAAATACAAATAGTCCCAGAAGACAAAGCCAAAACTATGTTCACCAGTCCTTGGGGAACGTTTGCATACAATAAATGTCATTTGGCTTGTGCAATGCCCCTGCCATGTTTCAACGCTTAGTTCTAAGAATATTCCAGCAACAGATAGGAAATGGTATGGAAGTCTTTATGAATGACTTCTCCACTTATGGAGCAAGTTTTGATCAAGCCTTGGACCAATTAGAGCAAGTGCTAAAAAGATGTGTAGAGACTAATCTAAGGCTCAACTAGCAAAAAAGCCATTTAATGGTCCAAGAAGGTGTAGTATTTGGTCATAAAATTTCACATGTAAGGATAGAGGTAGACCCTGAGAAAATCAAAGTCATCCAAGAAATCACCTGTCAACCAGAAACTGTCAAAGACATTCGGTCATTCCTTGGATACACTGGCTACTATAAGAGATTCATAGAGAACTTTTTAAAGGTTGCCAAACCATTGGTAGAGTTAACAAAAAAGGATGTACCCTTCGAGTGGACCAAGAAGTGCAAACTAGCCTTCCAAACTTTGAAGCAGAAGTTGGTAGAAACACCCATTCTACAAGCTCCTGACTGGTTCAAACTATTTCATGTCATGACTGATGTGTTCAACTATGCCTTAGGAGCCATACTTACATAGTTAGATGACCAAAAACACCCTTATTACATCCACTATGCAAGTAGAATTATAGTTGGTGCACAACTTAACTACACTACTACAGAAAAAGAATTAATGGTTGTAGTGTTTGCACTAGAAAAATTTAGGCACTATGATTGGGATACAAAGTATTCATACATGCAAATCATAGTGCAATCTGATTCCTCATGAATAAGCCAATGGTAAGCCCCTGTATTATACGATGGCTGGTAATCCTACAACAGTTCGATCTAATGATGATTGATCGTAAAGGCATTGAGAATGTAGTTGTGGATCATTTATCTTGGTTGTGCTAAGACAGCAAAGAGGATGAGTATCCTATTTTCGATCACTTCCCTAATGAGTTCCTCTTTTCCGATGTAGTGAATGACCAATCACCCATGGAGACAAACTAGTACAGTAGCATTTTGACCTATCTCCTTACCCAACAAACACCACAAGAGTTGGACCTTAAGAAGAAACAACAGTTTCTTCATAGAGCCAAGTACTTTATGAAAATCAATGGACAACTTTACAAATATGTTTCGATGGCTTGGTTCGATGGTGTGTTCCCGATAGAGATCAACTGAGAGTTCTCCAAGATGCTCATGAGGGCCCTTATGGGGGTCACTATGGTGGGAGACGAACAACTATTAAGATCCTTTTTGCAGGGTATTATTGGCCTACCTTATTCCAGGACACCCATCAATTCGTCCAATCTTGTGAGCGCTGTCAACGTGATGGGGGAATGACTACTAGAATGGAGGATCTGCAACAATGGATTCAACTGCTAAAACCCTTTGACATTTGGGGGATTGATTTCATGGGGTCCATTACACTAATGTCCAATGAAAAAGCTTACATCGTAGTTGCTATAGACTACTTAACAAAATGGGCTAAAGTAGTTGCTGTTAAAGATTGCACATCATCTACAGCTGCACGATTTATTCAACAACAAGTCGTCAACAGGTTTGATGTGCTGCGTGCACTTATCTTAGATAATGGTACACACTTTACAGGTGCAACTTTTCAAAAGCTGATGCAAGGCTTAGGGGTTGAGCACAAGTTGACTAGACCATACCACCCCCAAGCAAACAGTCAAGCCAAGGTCACCAACAGGGAGATTACCAAGATACTGACCAAAACTATTAGCAAATATAAGCGAGATTGGAGCACTAAACTGAATGATGCTCTTTGGGCATACTGCTCCATGTGGAAACTCCCTATAGGCTACTCCCCCTACAAGTTAGTGTATGGAAAACTTCCAACGCTCCCTATCCAAACTGAGCTCCATACACTAACCACGCCATGTGACCTCAACATTGACCTTGATCTAGCACAAAAACAAAGGTTAATGACTCTTAACTTGCTAGATGGGAACTAACTAGCTGCCCTATCATCTAATGAGTTGCATAAGGCATTTAATAAACAACGTCATGACCTGAAAATTAGGAGAGCTAAGTACCAACTAGGAGATAAGGTCCTCTACTGGAACCCCACACATGTGTCACAACGGATCAAATTTCAAACACTGTGGGAAGGACCTTAAATTATTTATGCAACTTTTCCTTCAGGGGCCATGACCATATATAAACCTGAGAGCCCAGAAAAGAGACTGTTAGTTAATGTGCAACAAATAAAACCTTTTCATGAGTTCAGGTCAGCCAGGACATATGCTACCTCTATAAGTGGGCAGCCTTGCTCATTATTTCGGATCTCCTCCTTCCAACTCAATCATGGGGGAGATGGCCACCTCAGCTAACCATTGAAAGCCCTCAGTTCTAGCTAAGTTTTTGTTTTACATATTTTTTATTTTACACATTTCTTTAATCTTTCTTATTTTTTTTTTACACCATTGTTCATATTTTTACCATTTCTTTGTGTGATTACTTTATTTTGTTTCTCACCCAATAAGTGTTCATAATGGTGGTATGAATAATATCATATCAATTGCCAATGTTTGGATTTTACCTTTGAAGTATGATGTCGATATTAAGGTATGGTTCTTTTGATTAACAGGCAATGAGTCCACATCGTTCATACATCCATAAAATCCTATGGTCTCCCTTGGCTTGGAGCTGTATAGTCCCTTTCTTTAATAAAACTATTAACGAATTAATGATTGGGTATTTCTTAGACTAAGAAAAGACTCAAAGGATGAAGAGGGTCTCGCTTCAAAGGGATTTTATGCATTTGTACTGGCTATTCTCTTGAGTGCTTGGATGCGTTTTCTTTGGGTTTTCCGCCATTCTAACCATTCATCAAATCATCGAAAGCTGAGTTCAAAAAAAAATATAATAAGTCTTTGCATGGTGTGGTTCTCATGCGAGAAAAAAAATAGTGAGAATTCAAAGCACACCCCTTAGACACAATAATGATCTTGGGCTACATACACTAGTTATGGCACTGGAAAGACATGTTACCCATGCTTAAAGGTCCTCTCTAACTAAGGCCCCTTCTCACTTCCTGGTTCTCCATCTCGCTCTCCTTGGAATGGTGGTGACTTTTTGTAGAGGCATTCTTGTTGCTCTAAGTGGATGGGTTGGTCAAATGTGTTGATGCGAGGTCACTAAATGTGGATTGGTTTGAGTCCAGATTTGGAATGAGTTCTCCTTGATCACATTAACCATGAAACACACAAGGGACTTTACATAATCTTGTTCTTGGGTTTCCATTCCATTCTCTGCTCTCCATCTTTCTTTTCCATTTCTCACCTCATTGCCGGTTTTATCATTAGTCTGTATCTTGGTTGATGCATTGTTCTTCCTTGGTAATTTCTTATGGGTAAGTTTTTAACTCTTTCTTCCAATTAACATTCCTAGAGCCTATGGACTCCTTGGTCTGTGGGTCTGTCAGGACACTAAAGGCATGAGCCTACTTTGGGGAGGACCCACTGACATTCCTTTTTGGTGCATTTGTTAACTTCTTTCCCTTAAACATTTCCTGTAATCAACAACTTTTTGTTTCATCCTCATCTATGACATCCATTTTATTGGCATTGTCGTTGTTCCTTTTTCTCCATCTTTCTTATTCTTTCTCTTTTTCCCATCCTATCGCTACCTGAGGTTTGCTCTTTGTCATGGGGGCCCAGGCACAAATTTTTTCAAATTTTCCTAACCCCTACACCTTAGGTAGTCACCAGTGTTAAAATTCCAAAACCAGTATCTACCATAACTACAACCCAGCCAATGCACTTCACGTTGAAGCAAGGTATCAACTACATTGTGATTTATCTACCCTTGCTCAATTGTGGCTGTGTTGTGTGTGCAGATGGCGATCATACAACAATGGACTAGGCTTGAAGGATGCACTTAGGATGGATCGGAACTAGAACATTCATAAAAGGAGCAAGATTGGCGATGTGGCTATGGATGAACAATGACAGGCGCAATATTGGCATTGGCAGCAACACGTCTCATTCTTTTCTCTCTCTCTCTCCTTCTTCTCTTTCAGCTACTAATAAGGTTGGATGTCATTTATGTACAATGTGCACTTTTATGGTCATGAACACTAATGTTGTCATGTATTGTATTGTTGATCCGTTCACTGGGCACGTTGAGTCAGTCACCCTGTTCCACCGTCAATAGTCATTCAGTTAATAATCCCATACCTTCCCAATATTTTGTAAGGAACTCGAAGACGAGTTTTCATTCAATCATGGGGGCATGATGAACCATGATATCGCGTCCACGATATCACGTCCACGATATCGGATCAACCATGCGATATTGAATACCCAATATCGTGACTTGTCTCATTATCTATAAATAAGAGGCGGTGCCTTTGGTTTCCACAGTTAAGAATTAGTCCCTTAGCCAAACTCTTGCTATTTTCTCCCTCCAGAGTTAGAATTATTTCTGCGTGCCTGCAGTAGGAGTCATAGAGTGAACGGATCTTTATTCGAGCATTGTGTACCTGAGCAGACTTTGTGTACGGCAATAAAGACAAACTTTATGATAAACCTTGCAGCATACAGAATAGATTAATTAGTGTTAATTATTATTTAATGTTTTCGTAGTTAATTAATGATTTCTCTCACCCTACAACTTTCTTAGTTAATTACACTTAGTACGACTGCTTTGAGCATGCGTGTAACACTTGGTCACCCAGTAACGATTAGCATTTGGTAATCCCAGCAGCGTGACACTGGTTCATGATGTGTACGGAAAGCAAGAACAGATACTGGTGTTAGGAGTACTTAGAACTTAGTTAATGAATAGTTAAATTAGATTAGTTACTTAGTTACTTCTCTCTCCCCTCCTTATTAGCGCAGGATAGAAAACACATAAAAACCATAAAAACCATATACCTCAAGCTTACTTAACCATACAACCATGACATACAAGTAAGTTTGGGAAGATAATAATTAATCAACCCGTTATCGTTTCACAAGGCGTATAGGCACTTAGTCTTTGGAATTCAACCGAATCGTGCGTGAAACGCTTGTATTCATATGGTTGAGCGTAGGGGTACCTCACCGCTCATCAACTATAAAGCGAAACTTCAATTATAAGGTGGGTAACCCAAAAGTTGAATTAATATATATCATGATGTAATATTAACTACCTATGATTAGGGAGAACAAGGTTAGGATGATGATGATGATATACACATACATTTTCAATGACCAAACCTCATATGTCCTTCCTACTTGAAACATATGGATTTCTTATTTTGGGGAGAGGGGGACGAGGGTGTTAGACCCAAAAAAAATGAATAATAATATTAAAAAATTAGAGTTCATTAGATCATTAAATAGAGAGTCCAAAGAAAAAACCCAATAGTTTTGGGACACCTTTTTAAATTTTCATCTTTGCAACCAATCTTGAAAAACCTCCCTTATGAGGTAGGAAAATGGTTAAGCATTGTCCTTATTGAAAAGTGCCCCCATGGGTTTTCACTTTTTCCTAAAGAGTTTCTTGTAAAGAGAAAGAGAAAAATCTCTCTTAAAAAAAAAAAAAGAATGCATCGATTAGAGATCAGGAACATACAACAATAAAAGCTGAAAACTTTTTGTTTTGAGCCTTCAAGCTAAAAAAAATTACAGCCATAGAAAACAAATTCATTATTCACCTTTGACACTTATGTTCATGGTGCTACAAAATAATAAAAGTCACAGTTGTGTTCATGGTACTGAAAAATAATTAGAAGATCGCCCATCAAAACTAAACATATCACATAGAGCTTTTAAATATGCGTTGTGAAACCTAATTTAAATGCAGTCGAAAACACCAGCGGGTTTTGCATTTTGCGCATTTGTATTTTTTGAAACAATTTTTAAAAACCTGGTAAACACAACCGAGCACAGGTTTGTTTCTGCTTCCGAGCGCGGACACAAATCCGAAAAGAACGAACCGGCGTTGCAGTGAAACTCTGGCACACTTGCTATTTTTCATTCATGGAAACCGAGAAATGGCTCCATGATGACTTGGAGCCTCGCGATAGAGAACAATACCGTCGTTACAGGTCCTCTTTTACCCACCTTTCTTACTCTCTGCATGTACTGGTTTCTGTTTTTTCACATTTATTTCTCTGGAAAAAAATTCTATTTTTTTTCTAATTACAGTAGATTGGAGGATCTAGATTCCTCTTCGGCATTGAAAGAAGATATGAATAGAAGTGGTTTCGTGTAAACATTTTACTTTGGAACGTTTTTTTATTCCTTTTGTCTCCTTTTGCCAAAATGTGTTTGCTTATGTTAGTCACATTTCTTTTTCACTTCTTGCTATGAAACAACGGTGGTGTCTACCTGTGCTGTAGGTTCATCTTCAGGTTCTATAACGAGATCGATTGAAGAAGTTTTGTGTAACCATTTTATTACGAAAACTATTTTTGTAAAATCTTTTTACGAAACTTTTCTTTCTTCCGAAGTGAATTACATGTATACATCCAAGTACATTTATCCTTACTTTGCGAGATGATTTGAAGGGGTACACAGGCACACAATTCACGAATGATTGTTTTATTTATGTTATTGCTTCTGTTTTGCTTGGAAGTAAGCATGCTTTCAATTTTCAGGAAGCGGCAATCGCACGGAAATTCCAACTTTTTGTCGGACGAGGAGGAGAAGGGATTCTTGACAAGGGACCCTGTTTTTCTGGAGAATATAAAGCAGGAGGTCGAAAGTCTCGACGCCGATGAAGGCTCCGTTTCACATTCGCAAAGCCAAGCGCGCAGCGCAGTGCTTCCTTTTCTTAAGGATCCCAAGCAAGAAACGGATGACTTCCTGGACAGTGCCGATACGACCTATGTTCACTTTGCATCGCTTTTGCATGATGCATTGCAAGGTTTCAAGCGAATTTTTGATTTCTTGTATGCTGTCATGAAGATACACTATAACTACTTTCATTCTTGTATATTTTTGTGATAATGTCACAAAAAGAAACCATAATGTTATTTTAACCTTTCATCCTGATGACAACTGCAACGGAAATATGATGAAACACAAATTGAGCAGAGAACAGAACACTTAACTACTGACGCGCCTTGGGTTTAATAAAGCCGCTGTGCTTACTATTTATTGTTTTTGCTTTCCCCTGTTTATCCTATAAGAGGATTAAATGCATGGTTATGTACAGCTTTATAGATTCACATCCAATAGCGTGACCATCCTATAATGTCGAGACTCTAATGCAGATAAATGAAATGTGACAAGTTCAAATGTGAACCATTTTAATAGTCAAATATTATAGATGGTATCGAATTCACTAATCAAAATAAATGTCCTCAAATTCAGTAACCTGAAAAGAGCTCCATACCGAGTATCATATTCCTTTATTCCATATTTAGTATTGTGTTTTTGATCCATACTGAGTAATTGTAACCAGATGTGTAGCAGTATTATACTAGAAAACAGTCGTATTCCTGTAGCTAGAATTTATCTAGTAACACACTATTTGGGGCATTCAGATTGACATATATTGAATAGCAACAATTTTACAATAATAGACTATCCATCGACTGCTACATAGCTTGCATTTTATTATATTAGGATGCTTTGGATCATACTAGATTTATTATCAGTTGCATATGATTTTTCATGAATTAGACAGAATAAATAGTTCTTGAGTTAATAGCTGGTAAAGGAACATTTTAATATTGCTAAGATAAGAAAATGCTTAACTATAAAATGAAAAAGTATTAAGAAAACAAAGTTAAAAAACTAAAGCAAAGCATAGTTGGGACAGGATAAAGTTGATGAATTTTTATTATTGTAAAAACCTAAATACAAGAAATAAGTAAAATATTTTATTAAATTTTATTTGATATAAGTTACATAGAAGACACTTTTCTTGCTTAACTTTCGTTAAAATAAGCCACCTATTGAAACGGGTATAATAATCTCATCCATCAACCATCCCATATTCTTACATATAAAGTAAGCCTTAGGACAAATGTTGTTCTTAGACAAGCATGAAATTTAGGGATAAGTCAGATATCATTGGAGGCAAAGAATTTAGTTAATAGAAAGTGAATAGAGATTTTACTCTTTGATACCTCTCTGTTCTGGAAGATACTATATAGAACCACATGCTTTTGTGTACAAACACATTTAATACCTTGAAGTTGCAAAATTACATGCTTAATTTTCTGTAAGAGTTTAATGTGTACCTTAAGATTTAAATATTTTTTTAAAAGGTTACTTCAAGCAATGTTGACAAACTTGGACTTGAAGAAAATTGTCCAGCATGTTGAAACTTGTATTTGGGGGTCAAGCTCATATAAACCCAGCAAACTTGGTCAAAACTTGTTGAAATTTTAAAAATAGTAATTATAAACATTAGAAAACCATTGTGTATTCTTAGTTTTTATTAAAATCAGGAGTTTTAATTTGTGAAAGTTGGCAAGCTTTTGCAAACTCTGACTTGAGTACTTGGGAGTTTGTGGAGAGTTTGGCAACAATGATTTTAAGAATGTTCTAAGTCTGTGTTTTAAAGGTTATTTGGAGAACAGTTATCTTTGAATGAAAAAGATAAAGTTCATAATTCTACCACATCCATGATTAGTATTTTAGACATGAAGAAAGAAAAATGATTAAGAATTCCTTATGTATGCAACCTATTTCAAAGCAATATACGATCCAGAAATTGAAGAACATTGATTTTATTATTTTTACCATTATTGATAATTAAAAACATTTAAGAATTAACAATTGTTTCATTTCTTTTTGTGACTGGAAGACTCTTGGTTGCTATATGCAGGATCCATTTCATTTTCGGATCTTGTTTTGAAATATGAAACTCTTTGCAGAGAGGTATTTGAATTGATTAGGTGAGTTATCATAACACTTTGAACATGTGTAAAGAGTTTTATTTTAATGAAAGCACACATATTACATTCCTGCCTTATTTCTGTTTTTTTTTTCTTTTTTCTTTTTTAAAACAGGTCTAACGCTACTTTGTTTGGGATTTTTTATGTTAATTTTTTTTGAGAAACATGCAATGTCTCTTCATGTTTTGGTGTATACTAATTGGATTCTGTCTTTGAGATGTTCAAAAATTCTTTTTTCTGTTCTTTGAGTTAGCTTTTGTTAGAAGTAAGACAGAACTTCACTTTGTATACTATTTTCAATAATCCTCTTCTTGCTATTGTTAGGATCGATGAAGGAAACTGAACTCTCACTAAACATCGGGTGTTTTCATGGCTTGGTTATAAGTTTGCATTATATTTTCTTTGATTATTAAGGTGGCATTTTATCTCTGACAGTGCCAACCAACTTTTTCTTAGTGAAGTGAGTAAAATCCAAGTCAGATAGTCTTAGAACCTTCATGAGGTTGACTTTAGCATCAAGTTCAATAGTGTAGGTATTAATCATCATCATCATCATCATAGCCTTGTCCCAACAAAATGGGGTCAGCTACATGAGTTCTTTTTCGCCATTTTCCTTTATAAAGAGCTAGATCTTTGTTTATTTGTAGCTTCTTCAAATCATCTTCAATTATTTTTTTCTATGTCTTCTTTGGTTTTCCTTTCGGGGACTTTCCTAGAACAGTGATGTAGCACCCTTTGTCTGATTTTCTTTGCACATGTCCAAACTATCTAAGCTGCCATTCTTGTAGCTTATCTGAAATAGAAGCCACTCCAAGTCTTCCTTTGATGTGTATATTATGTAGTTGATCTCTTTTAGTAACATTGAATATCTATCAAAGCGTTTACATTTCTGCCAAACCGATATGTTGTTCATGCCTCTTTTGGATTGCCCAACATTCAGCACCATATAAGATCACAGGCCTGATTGCTGTCTTGTAAAATTTCTCCTTTAATTTTAATAGTGTAGTGATGCCTCTATAAATCACTGGGTGATGGATCAGACTTCAGAGCCAGTTCAACAGCTGTGATAAATGTCTAGAATTGTGTTAGTGATTAATAGGTTACCATGTTTAATTGTATAACATTGAAGTAGGTGAACATATGTTTAATTGTAAAAGTGTTATGTTTATAACCATTAGGTCAGTATTAAGTAGAGATCGGACCATTAAAACCAGCATTAAATCACTGGCCTATCTTAATAGGTCATTGTAATTTGATGTGATTGGAACAATGCTAAAAATGATAAATTGTTTATATTCCTAGCTATGAGGTCACAACTTCAATCCTCAGTTGTGCAGATAGCTAACAATTCAACTGATAAGCTCATTCAATATTAGACATATTGGTTATACCTAGTTCTCTTGGTGCATATCTTTCATTTATACGATGTTTAGTTCATAAATTATATTGTAACATTATCCTTGTTATTTTTCCTTCCAGAGCTAGTAATTTAAGGTTTCTTGAAGCCCAGTGTATTTTGAGCTGCTAGACAGAAAATGTGTTAAAATCAGTAAAATTAAACCAAAAATGTGCTTCCATGTTGCTAGGGTGGATACTCTTGGTAGAGTTCGAGTGACCGAGGATCATATAATGCGTCAAAAGGCACAATTAATAATTGACGAGGCTGCGACATGGTCACTTGTTTGGTATCGATATGGAAAAGGTATGTTCTACATTGTCTTCCTTAAAAGTAATACTACATTGCAGTCTTCTTTAAACATTTATTTAGATTTACAGAACATGTATATATGTCATTCTGGAATATATAAACAGATAACAGTTTAAAAATTCAATGTTCAGATGAATTCTTAGAGAGCCTTTCCCTTTTCTATTGAAAATGTGTAAGTGCGTTTCTGTATTGCTGGGAAGATCAAACGTAACTGGGACACACTGGTAATGATTTTACCGAAAGCATGTCAATTGGTTACGAGGACATAAAAATATTATCCCCATCAGTGTCGTATTTTTGGTACCCAACAAGATTCAATAACACAACGCTGATTTCATCCACTATCTATAGATGTATCTGATTTTCGTTGTGTGAATATTGAGTTTAATCCTTGTCCTTAATGGATTGTTCTAAGTTCCCTCCGTCAGGTCTTATCAATGTTGTATCTCTTTTACAGTCATGTGAATTTCATCTGGATTATCACTGTAAGTTCTCCACTTGAGTACCCTTCATTGCAACTCCACAAGTTGGATGGCAGTTCTCATGTCTGTGTCCGAGGTACATTGGCTGCTTCAACACTTTTTGATTGGGGCTCTTTCAATTATACAGATTGTTTTTATAAACGTCTGTATGCTTTGTTATTGGTTATCCACATTGCATCTACCGTTCTTCTGGTTAGATGTCTTTTTGTGGCTTTTGTGCTTCTAACAGGCACTTCATTGTCCTCACAGTTCTGTCTTCTTATCACATACTGATCTTCTGTCATTTGCCCTGTTCACAGACTGATCTTCATTCATCAGTTCTTCTCACTCACTTGACAATATTCTCAGTTATGTTGACTTGGTTTTTTCTTACTTATTGTAATGAGTTTCCCTTGGTTCGGGACTTCTCTCGTATGGGCTCTTCGGGTACCACTTCATATTGTTTTGTTGTCCTATGATTCCTTATTCATACACAAATTCTATCCTCATGAAGACAGCTATTGTATTTCAATCTGGGATCTAACTTTGTGTATGAGAAGGAAAGGAACTTGTTGCTCACAAGATGGAGCAGTTACTACAAGATGGATTGTTTTACGTTAAACACTGTTGAGCACCTGTGATCAAGATCCTTGATCACTACCTGCCCCTATCTTTTGAAAGACTGCTGGCCAATGTTGCTATCATCACCCTTTGATTGCCTGCCAGGACACATGCTTGCTACTTATTTGAAAACTCTGTTTTTAATAAAGCCCCAAGCTTAGCATGCTACAACTTCAATAATTGAATTATATTTTTTATATTCCATTTCCATTTCCGTATTTTGCATTCAAAAATTATATTTACCAAATTGTGAAAGCATTCTTAGAACATTGTCTTAAATGTATAATTGCTAGAAAATCAATAGCATTTGTCCTTTTTCATATGTAAATCTAATTTTGAAGCCATCAGCACATCATTGTAAGAATTAAAATCTCAGATTTAAGATTCTGATTTGCCCTCTTAGTTTTTTTTTTAAAGATTTGCGGGAAGGGTTCAGGACATCTTTTCAAAATGTTGTTCCTTCATTTGGCACTAGATCTAAATTTTCACTGAGAAATCAGAAATATACTGTTTTTTTCAAATAGAATATAACTTTATTTTTTTGTTCAATTTACCTGAATTCATCGAATGCTTAATCTGAGTTTCTTCTTTTAAGTTTTTAAAAGGGATATTCTTCTTTAATTTAATTTTAACTATGATTTGTTACCATAATAATTTCTTGCTTTCTGAATGATTAGATTTGATGGTAAGTAGGTTATTGAACGATATTAATACATTTTCACAATTGATTTTGATATTTAGATTCTTAATTTATTGCAGTTGTTGGAACAGATTTGAAAGATGTATCTGTGGTAATATTTACTTTTTTATTTATAGTTTGTATTCTTTAGTGTGGTTTTCTCATTTATATTTCTTAAATTACTGATTTTTATTATTTGAATAATAATGGACAAATTTTATAATTTGCCTGTATCTTTTAGATTCCATCAACATCACAGCAGGAGGCAGTTGACTTTGTGATGACAGATAATACTGCACAATTATGTCTCCGAATCCTTCAATGGCTTGAAGACATGGCATCTAAGGTGCATTGAATTTGAACCAAATATCATGTTTTGATGTAAATAACACTGTAAATATTTTAGTGTATTGTATTATGTGTGTCTCTGTATTCATTCGCTGAAGTAATCCCTTTGATATCATATCAAGCAGCGATACTTAAATTTATTAAAGGAAGCTACACAGCTGTAATTTGTACCTTTGTTTCAGTCTTTATAATCTGGAAGGCTGTACCTTTTGTAGTCAGTACATGGATGGCCATTTATGCTAAAAGCCATTTAGTTACTAGCAAGAATTTTGCAGGGAGAAGGATGGTATGCTGGATCCTACCTTCATAAATCAGGTGTTTGGCATCAAACACAGAGGAAGCTAAGGAAGAAAGTTGGAAATGCCTCCCTTGTCCAGCATTTGGATTTTGATGCTCCAACACGAGAACAAGCACAAATTGATTTGGAAGACCAGGTAATGTTACTGATTTAAGTTTCTTGATCGTCTCAAACTTCTATGAATGATTTTGTGAAAATGTTTCCATCGTTGATTTGTCTCTCAAAGAAATTTGCTGACTATTGCGTTGTAAGAGATAATGCTTTCATTGTAGTCCGGTATTTAAGCATGTATTTGTAACATTAATGGTATAAAATCTGAAGATTTGACATTGATAGTTCCAATATATATACAGTTTCACTTGTTATTCAGCATGGCTTAAAACAAATTGAAGTAGGCTCAGTGATATATGGGTAGTCATCATTAGCATCAATTCATCATCATTCTAGCCTTATCCCAGTTACATGGGGTTGGTTATATTAATTCTTTTCTGCCATTCATTTCCATTAAGAGCCAAATAAATGTTAGCACTTAAACCTTGGATATCCTCTTTAAGCTTGTAAATTAAGCATGTTTAGGTCTACCTCTTTGTTGTTTTGCCTCGACTTCAATAAAGTGACCTCTTCTAATATCTGCATTTTCGCTTCTTCTCAGCATATGATCAAACCATCTAAAGCAGTGTTTCTTAATCCTCTCATCTATGGGTGCTATCCCCAAACTTTCCCTAATAAAAAATTTATGTTGTGAGCTTTCCTAGCGAGACCCAACATCCATCTAAGCATTTGCATCTTTCCTGCATGCATGCATTGAGCCTGATGCTTTTTCCTATTTCAGTATTCTGTATCATACAAGATCATAAGTTTAATAACAGTTCTGTGGAACTTTCCCTACAACCTAGCAGGGGTTCTTCTATCACAAGGCACACTACTTGCTTCTTGCCATTTCGCCCAGCTTGCTTTAATTCCATTTCTAACATCATTGTTAATCTCACTGTCCATTTGAACCAGTGACCAAAAGCATCTGAATTGCTCACATTTAGTGACTTCTTAATTTTGAATTCAAATTTTTATATCTTTATCACTTGTTATTCCACGAAAAATTCACTCCATGTATTTATTGTACATACAGGCATTCTTATATATAATATTTATTGTATTCTATTTGTACATTTGTATTAAATGCAGTATGGGCTTTGCTATGATATTTTAGATTTTATTGATTTGTGTTTCTAATTTTTGCCATGAATTTCTTTCTACAGAAACAAGAACAAGCACTATTAGAAGATGTATGGCTCCTAATTAAGGCAGGGAAGTTGAAGGAAGCATGTGAACTCTGTTGTTCTGCAGGACAGGTGTGTGGAGAGCATGGTTCAGTATGGTTATTTTACTTCCTGTTAATATCACCTGAACTTGTTTTTTCTTTTAATTGGAAGGCTTGGAGGGCTGCAATTTTATGCGGAAATTGTGGGCTTGAGCCTTCTCCTTCAATTGAATCTTTGTGTCGAACTGGGAAGAACAGGACTTTGCAAGCTGTTGAGCTTGACAGTGGGCTGGCCTATCAACGACGACTTTGGAAGTGGGCTTGTTATTATGCATCTGAAGTAGGTTTCATATTTTAATGGTTGATTATCTTTATTTTCTGTGCTGTCCATATTTTGCCTGATTATGATCTTCAGCAATACTGGTGTAATAATTGTGGATAGAGATACATGCACTGTTTTTAATTCACAGAAACAGAAGGAACTTAAACATATGAGTCACAAAAAATGAGGAGATGCAGTGAAAAGCATGTATATTTCCACTTTTTTTTTTATAAAGATTATGATATTGGTAGATAACACGTACTATGGAGCGCTACTTGTGAAAGACCAAGATCTTCGTAAAATGCTAAGCAAAGATATTGTCAAAATAAGCTTATAACTTCTTAGTTCTTTGTCGTTACTTTTCTCTGTTAGAGTTTTGTTTTATGCCTTATGAAAATTCTAATTTACCAAAATCAAAATAGGAGGTAACTAAAGCTTATAACAAATTTTACTTGTTCTTGATGAACATTTTGTTGAACTAGCATCACCCGGGAATATTTTATTTTTTGCGTATGCTCTTGTGGTTGGGAATTTTTGCAAGTTTGTCTTACGACAACGTGACTCCTTTCTTTCGAACCCAAGATTCTGATCATCTACTTTGTAGCGTTTGACTTTTTTACCATTTGAGACCCTTTGGTGTGTGACTGCATCGGCATCAAGGGATCATAACTCCCAGTCAGCTTCTAGCTCTCTGTGAGCTATTTCTTTTGGATTTCCTTCTTTTCCTTACATTTCTCTTGTTCCTCCATTACATGCCTTATTTTTTTCTATGCTTCTTACTTCACAATTTATGTACTTCATGAACGAACACAACTTTTCATTCTTTTTCCTTAGTTTCTTGTGAATTTTCATGCAAATGACTAGACATTAATTTCGTGAAGGGATTCTAAGACTCATTTTCAAGTATTAGTTTTATTATGGTGGTCATTTATTTATTGAGAATTCTGAGTGTTATTTATAATATTTTATTTATAAAAATAACAACAAAGGGTGGCACATATCTTACGCTTTTGTGTTGCGTTTTTCTGCCCTTCGCTCACAAATTCAGACATTGAAAAAAGGGAATGTGAGACCAAAAACACAATGTTTTCGTTGGAACCGTCAAATACATCTGACTTTTGGATACGGGATTCCTCAAAGTTTTCAAGGTTTGATTTCTTCTTCTTCAGTGGTGTCTTCAATTTATTGGTCTGCAATGAATGTTGCTGCTGTTGTTTCTCTAGAGTGCCTTCCTTTGAGGTTTCCAGTTCTATTGGTGGACGTCCTTCGATATCATCAATCTTGATATTCTGTTCTTCTTGAGTTCCATGAGTCCTGGGTGAAGGTTTAGTATTCAGTTTATCATTTTGATTGGCTTCTTTTGACGATAGCTTGACATGTACGTGATTTCTTGTTCATCTTCCATAATCATGCTTTGATACCATGATAAAATTTTGTTTTGCACCTTATGGCAACTTACCAGCATGAAAATTTTGTTCATCTTCCATAATCATGCTTTTCACTTTTGTCAGTCGATTGTCTTTGGTCTCAGACTGCATCAGTGTCTAGAGATCATACTGCTAGCTCTTCGTGACCCATTTCTTATTGATCCACTTCTTCTCTTCGTTATATTTCTTTTGTCATCTGTCACATTTTTTACTTTTTTTTAATGCATCTTAGTTCCCTGATGTACTTTGTGAACCATAGGATTGTTCATTCTTGTCCCCTTGTTTCTTGGGATCTTTCATATGAAACTAAGGATTGAACATTGATTTTGTGAATGAATTCCAACATTCTCAAATAACATCAACACTTTGCTAATGATCTACGTTAATTTTTTGAAAATGCTACCAAAAGTTTTTTGGGATGTGTTCCTCTATTACAGAGTGTTATTTGAATCAAACTATAACACTGTTTAATACTGAATGGCTTTTGGTATTGAATTTTTGAATGAAATTTAACACTTGCAGAAAGTGGCTGAGCAATACTCTGCTAGATATGAGGCAGCTATCTTTGCTTCTCAGTGCAGTAATTTGAAGCGAATTCTTCCTGTATGTTCAGATTGGGAGGTATGTTTTTATTTAATTTAATTTTTGGTTGTTTTCTTTGCCGTTGTTTACGTTTGTATTATTAGATGTGGATCAATTCTAGTTTAAATTTCTTTGAAAGATCCTTGTAGAAATGTGCTTGGTAATTGTAGTCTGTATCATTATTAGGGTTTTGATGAAGCTTTTACAATGACTGGTTGGCAGCTTTTACCATGATCAAGATGACTCTGTTGTTTTTCTCCAATGATTTTAAAAAAAACACACAATGGAATTGAAAAACAGTTTACTAATTGATTGCAATTCTTTCACACAAACTCAGTTTGTTGATGACACCTTTTTGTTCATTGATTGGAATCCACAATTTGTAGCAAACTTGCATACAACAGTATTGAAGTTTTCAAATGCCTCTGGTTTAGGAATTAATTCAAATAAAAATTAAGTGTTCAATTTTGGACTTAATCAACTGTTGCAAGAATATACTAATTTATTGGGATGTCAAGTAGTCTCATTACCTACTATGTATTTGGGGCCTCCTATCTTTGTAGGTTGTATGAAGAAGAACTTTAGTACCTTCTTCTTTAGAAGATTGATAGTAGACATGCTGGGTGGAAGGTTAAGCTGTCATCACAGTTGGTGAAATTGACTTTTCAGGCTTTGCATCTTTATTATATTTTTTGCTTTTATTAATTTTAAAACAATAATTTCTAAAATAGAAAAAGAAGTAAGAACTTTGTTTTGGGTTGTTTTAACCATTTGAAGAAATCGCTTTATGTTTTAAATTAGAATACAATTTGTAAACCGTGAACCTGTGGATGATGGAATCTTAGGCATATACAAGACATTAATTATGCTTTGTTATGGAAAATTGCTTAGTATTGTGTCTCAAAAAACAGTGGGTTCAAGTGATAAAAGCAAAGTACTTTTTCAGTGGTTGTCACTTTGTTAATGTGCTTAATATTACTAATCTCTCCTTAATTGGGAGAAGGCTTCAGTCTATAAGGCATTAGTTTTGTTAGCATGTTTCTTTGCACAATCAGTAGTGGTGGTGTGATAGATCAGAGTACTCTACAAAGAATGCTTATACCACTTTACACCTTATGGAAGAAGTGGAATATCCAGTGGACATCCACAATCTCCTTTTTACTCTTTGCTAGTAAGATGCTTTATTGAAAACTACCCATTCACCAATATCTTGCACAGAATACGATTATGGAGGATCCAGGTTGTGTCATAGGTTCTTCAGCCACAGAAAGTGGTAACCATTTCTTTTAAATTATCCATTTATTTAGCAAATGTGGAATGAGTTCAGGTGCAGTGCTCATAGGTCACCACCTGCAGCTACTTCTACTAATGATTTGTTGTTAAGTTGGCAACATCATCATCATAGAGGACAATAAGGTAAGGTGTGGACAATGTTGCCATGGTTTAATTGATTTGTGGTATGGGCAGGAACGAAATTTTAGAGTTTTTCAACAAAGGTCATAGAGCCCAACATTGATGTGGGTTGTTGCTTTGGCTCGTTGTAATGATGCTGCAAAATTTTGTAGGATTATAGCTGGAACAATATTCTTTGGTTATATATCTAAAGAAGAACGAGGAACGTAGTTTATATGTTGTTTTATTTGTCCTCTATAAATGGAATTATCTTTTTTGGTGAGCTGACCACCATAGATCCGGGAATGTCTGTTTGATAAAAAAAAATTGAAAAAGATGTTGGTCTACTATAGTCTCTTGCATTCTTCAAGGCATTTATTGTTGTTAATCAACTGTGACTTTTACAGCCTCTACCTGAAGTCTGCATGCATATCCTTACTTGGATCCTTTCTCAACTCTGGTGTAATAAACTTGCCACTCAGTGTTGGAGATGTAACAGAACTGAAGAGCTGGTGGCTCATCACTAGAGAATGCAGTATCATTGTCAGAGCAGTAGCTAACAGCTCATATCAGTTGAATTTACATAGGTGTCTGGATATTGACTACAGCCCATAGTTTAAATGTAATAAATAACATGTATTGCATTGATTTTCTTAAGTTGCACGTATTCATTTTAGTTCTTTCAAACATGAATCACGTACTACTGATGCTTTGTTAAGTGTTAACTGTAAAGTGTTACGTTGGCTTGGTTGATGTTATTTCTCTTGCTGGTCCTATCTATTCTTAATCTACTTCTTGAATGTCACTTCTTGAATAGTCAGCGTGCTGGGCAATGGTAAAGTCCTGGCTTGATTTTCAAGTAGATTTGGAGCTGGCTCGCCTTCAACGGTCTAAATTAGAGCATGCTAGAGAGCAGAGTTCTGTTGAATTATACGATTCATTGGGTGATGTAAATATGGAAATCACTCAAGGTCCAGAATCATGGCCACAGCAAGTTCTTGATCAACAGCCTCGGGATCTTGAAGCACTCTTTCAAAAGCTGCATTCAAAGTAATACCTATGCTTAAGCTATTTGGTAGTGTTTTATATGCTTAACTGTTCTACAATAACAAAAATATTGATTTTTTTTTTAATTTTAAAAAGTGATATAGTTCATGAAGCAGTATGCCGTGGATGCAAAGAGCAACATCGACAGTTTCAGGTGATATTTTACATTCAATTCATGTAATCTGTAATTTTGGACAGATCATTACCAATTTTAGAACTTCTTGGTCTGTTTGTGATTATGATTGTGGTTGTATTCTTGTAGCAAGAATCATGCCTCTGCTATTCTTTCATGTTCTATATACTTTTAGTGCTGAGATATGTCTCCACTGCCTTTAAGATTTCCTAATTCTTTATAGTTAATTCTATTGTAAGGCAATGATAGATTTGTGTTAAGATATGTCAAAAAATTACTTTTGAAGCTAAGAGAAAGATCATTTATTGTTTTTCATGTGCGAAGCTCTTATGGAGATTTTTATTGGCTTTACAATTTTATGCAATGCTAATGAAAGCGAAGAAGGGAGGCTGTGTGATACCTCTCAAGACGAAGTTGAATTTTTCAAACTTATTTGCTTTTAAAGTCTTAGTTCTGTATTCAGCTGTTTCTGTATTGATTGTAATGTGGGTCAATTCTAACTTCCAACCATTATCATCTTTTAATGTTTTAGTGGTCTATATTTTATCTAAAATGTACGTAGACTTGAGAGTCACTGCACGTATTTTTTTCAGATGGATCTTATGTCAGGTGATATAGCACATCTCCTGGGTCTTTTGAAGCTATGGATTTTACCTGCAGAGAACGATGGCATAGATACCAAGTATGATTTGGACTATTTTTTGGTGGAAAAACATTGATAATTGCTTGTGTAATTAAGTTTCGCATTTTTCTGTGTATCTTGTCTAAAAGTCTTTTTTTTTTCATAACTGAAGGCTCCATGGACATCCGCAAATGATTAGATTTGGTGCTCATTTGGTTTTGGCTCTGCGCTACCTACTTCCTGAAGATGTGAAGTCTGCTTTCCAGGAAAAGCTTCAAATTATTGGTGATTTGATACTATATACGTAAGAAGATACTAGTGTTTATGGCGGATCAGTTTAAATTTGTGAATGCAAATAACATGTCTTTACAACATATAAATTATTGGTTCCATTGTGTTTCCAGGTATGCAATTTTTCTCTTCTCACAGAAGCATGAAGAGCTGGTTGGCTTGTATGCTTCTCAGCTTGCTCCTTATCTTTGTGTAGAACTCTATGTTCTGATAATGGAAATGAGGCTAAATGAAAGGTTATGATTCTTAAGATGTTTTTGTATCATTTAATGGTTTATTGATCTTTACTTTTTAGTTTCTGACTTATCTAATACCACGTCACTTGTTCAGTGTGCATGTTAAACATAAAATTTTTTGCTCAGCCCTGGAGTATTTACCGTTCTTTCCGAGTGATAACGACAAAGGCAGTGTCTCAGAAATCCTTGATAGGTGCCTTTTAATTTACTTTCATTGGATTGGCTGAAGAAATTGTCCTTTGGAATTCATTTATATTGTGTACTGTTATGTTGTGAGAATTTGCTGAAAGCGTGTTTGTATTCTTGTTCAACAGAGTTCTGACAAGATCTCGTGAAAGAGGATCTAATATAGATACTGTCAGAATTGATGACCCTGTAGAGAAGTATCATTTGATGAATCACAAAAAAGCAATAGTTGTGCAGTGGCTCTGCTTTAAGCCTCCGGAGACAATTATTGATTCTGAGAATATCAGGGCTGAACTTCTTGCTCTAGCTTTACAATACAGGTTCCAAGATTTTTTGTTATATATTGCATGTTAATTGCTGCATGGAACTCTAGGGTTCCTTTAATGAAATAGGCCTATGATTTATATTTTTCCATGTTTGTTATTTTTCATTTTATATATTTACTCATTATAGCTCTAATGTTAAAACTTGGTTGACAGTAATATTCTCTTCCGAGAATTTTCACTGCAATCACTTTGGAGAATAACCAAAATGCCTGCTGGTGCTCATATGTTACTGAGCTTTCTTGCTGAACCTCTAAAGCAGCAAAATGAATTTCTTCATTCTTTAGTGCATCATCAGGTTTCAGAGAACATTCAAGAGTTTGAGGATTGGGTGAGCCTTTATTGTGATGCAGTTGCCATTGCTTTATACTGGAAGAATGTCTGCTTTGTTTTTTTTTTTCCTTTTTGTTTATGCTGTTTTTGTCCTTTTATATTATATATACTTAGTTCAATTTATTCTTATGATGTTATCAAGAGGGAGTACTACGCATGTGATGCTTTATATCGTAACTGGCTGAGTGTGAGTATGGAGCTTGAGGAGGTTGCTCCTTCTGAGCGTTCATCAGAAGAAAAGAAGCGAGAGACTTCGTATGCAAGTGATTGCTTCAATTTAATGCTTTCTTTGTTGCAGAGTGAGTATCTTCCCTATGGGCTTTGGTCTTTGTTTGGATAAATGCAATTTACATGCATCCTTTTGCAAATAGTTTAATTCACCTACTTTAATGGGTTAGCCCATATTGATGGTTTAAAGGTACCTTGAAGAGCATTTTGTAAATAGTTAAATGGAAAACTAGTATATCCACTGTTTTTTCTTATATGTATATCACTACGTTGCTGTTAATTTATACACATAAGAGTTTTTCCAAAAGTCTCTATTTCAGTATGAATGGTACTGTTACTGTGCTTACATGTCTTTTTTTTCCCTGTAAAATTTTGCATACATTGCATAAATGCTAATGAATGTTAAAGAAATGAATATATTGGGATCTTATTGGTTTTGTGATATCGAACACTCCTAGGACATGGAAAAACTTGTGAAGTGTGTTTTAAGCTTGTTTTATTGACGTCATTTTTAGTCCTTTATTTTGTTTCTCAATGTTATACACCATTCTGGATTTTGTGCAAAAATTTGAAACATTCGGATGCTTTTACAAACACCTGTGGTGAGTGTTAATGTGACTTTTCTCTCTGTTAACGCTGTCCTGTTGTTTTTAACAGGAAAGAAGAATCCCTGGCTATCTTCTGTGTTTCAAATGCCTCAAGAACAGAAAACAGGAGAATGGCTTGAACTGAATGCAATTGCAATGCTTCGAATGCCTGATGGCAATTACTTGCAACCAGATGCAACTATATGCACTGCTCTAATTAGTGCTTTTTTTTCTTCATCTGGTGATTCATGTGCTGCACGAAACTTTTCGGTAATTTCGCATGTCTTGTATGCTTTGTTGTATCACAGTGGGTATAATATCAACTAGTTTACCTATATATTTATTATATATATCTATTATTTGGCTGAGAAAATCTTTTATATTTTTCAAATTAATAAAATCTCAAATTGATTTACTGAGAATTGATTTTCATAGTGAAAACAAAAAATCATCTCTTAGCGCAGTGTTATGGCAATAATTATTTATTTATCATGACAAAGTTAAGCCAACTTGTAGTTGGCCTCTTGGCTGTAAAGCTCCTTGTTAGCCATTAGGATGAGAGAAAAAAACTGGGACTAGGAGAATCCCCCTTACTGTTATGATTGAGGACTCTCTTGGATGGTGCTGGTAGTTGGCCTCTTGGTCAAAATAATGTTTTGAATTTGATATTTTTAAATCTAGCTACTATATCAGTTAATACCTTTCATGGTCGATATCAGTTTATGTTTATATCAAGCTTAATTATTATATTTCCATCATTGTTTTTCTCAGTGAATTAAATTGTTGGACTGCAACTATTTAGATGACGTTCAAATTAATGTTTTGCTTCGCTCTTTCTGAATGTGATTGAGATCCTACCTTATCCATCTTTTCTCATTTTTGAATTTATTATCTTATCATTATACCATCACTTGTTATCTAAGTTTACCTTCCCAGGTTTCTGTAAGTAGGTGAAATGTCTGGTAGCACGGTCCTAAGTGTTCCATCGTTCATTCATACAATTATTTACTGTTTGCGCCCAAAGTCACATTGGTTGTAAAATTTTTAGTTTGAAATCTGTTGAAATATTTGAGTTTGGATGGTTATTATGAGCTTTTCGTGAGCCTGGTAACGGAGATCAGATAGTATGATTTTATCCAAACGCTTCTATCTGCATGATATTTTTGTTGAGTCAACGTCATCTATTGGTTTCTGTTGTTGGGAAAATGGAAAGAGTTTGAAGTTTATGTTTGAATTTTGTAAAATTTTTAAGGGCAGTTTGAAGTGAGCTAATTTTCTTATTGTTGTGTTTTAACTACCAGGCTGACGTTTCAGTTTTTCCGAAAGATCCTTACTGTGTCAACATTACATTGCGATGTCTGGCAGTTGGAGGTGATGGAATTGGCATATGTTTTTCTGAGGATGGAGGACTTCTAGCATCAGTTCTTGCATCTGCCTTAAAGGGTATTCCAGAAATATCATCTGGCCCTTATTTAACCTGGTCTCAATGTGTTGATATCTTTGTTTATGTTTTATTAGGGGAATCGTGTTTATTGTCTTCGTTAACGCCTCTCTCAACCCTTTCCCGTTTGTATCTGTATTGGTATTATTGAACAGGTGAGCTTGAAAACTTTTTGGACGGTGTTACAGTTGATCTTTTCCAGCTTGATTCGTGGTTCACTGATAATGAAGGTTCACACAAGGGTAGAGCCCACTATATTGTTCAGGGTCTATGTCGCAGATGTTGCATCCCTGAGCTTATACTTAGATGCATGCAGGTTAATTTTTGTGCTTATGAACCTTTTATGTTTTATGTTATAAGTATTAACATTATTTCCTATGGCTGTTCACAGACAGAAGATTGCCATTTGCTTGTATTTTATGAACTATATTTCTTATAGAAATGAACCGATAGATTCTTTCATTATCTTTTTCAGATGAGGGTTTCGTTAGCAGATAAGCATGACACTCAATTTGAGTGGCAATATGTGTTAGCTGAATTAATTGCTACTCCTGATTCAGAGTTTGGTTATTTGTTCAGTCGAAGACAGATGCAGGTGCACATAATTTTCCAATCAGTTCGTGTATTAGAATATAGTAATTGTTTAATGTGTCTACGTTGTTACTTAATGAAGTAAAATTTAATTTTTTGTTAAAAGATGAATATATGAGAATCCCTTTAAAGCCACATCTGTATATGGAAAAATCCTCCTTGCCTTAGTCCTGTTCTCGAATTGAGAATTTCTAGTAGTGACGTGCCATTCAGAAGCAAACTCTGTATAACTTTTCACTTTTTTTCCCTCCTCTTACACTTGCTTTGAGTTGCTTTGTTGTGTACTTTGCCTTCAAATTAGACAAAGAAGCTACCAGATATACAGTGTTTTAAGTTTAACATAGAAAACTCTTAACTTCATTGCTGCACGTATTGTTGCAGAGTACTTGAATGTACCATGCATTTTAGACCACCTTTCCTTTAGGCTTTCCTCAAAGATTTTAACCTTTATGTGAATGATGGGAATCAAACTCACGACCTTCCAATCCAAATTTGAGTTTTCTACCACTGGTTCAGATGTTGCTCATTCTGATAATTCATTCTTAAATATTTTCTTTCAAACATTTTCTTATTAATTTTTACCTCTTATTTGGTCAGTTATTTTTTTTATTTTTTTCGTAATTAGCTCTCATTGTTTCTTTAATGACCAGTAATCCTAGTATTAGGAATGTTCTACTTTGCTAAAAATGAAACTTTTTGGAAGAGTGTTGATTATGTAAGTTTCAATTCAAACTTGGAAGCAGTTTTCAAAACGTTTAGATATAAATTGAATGTGTTTCATACTGCATTTATTTTGCTACGGTTGTAATTTTTGAGGATAACTATCCGCTTATTGTTTAGCTCTCCTTTCTGTTACCAATTTTATCAAGAGTTGAACGGATAGTTTGCACTGTTGTCTGTGATTAAGCGCCGATATTTGTATACAAGGATTTTCTAATATTTAAGTTTTTATGCAACTTATTGGACGTGGTACAAAGATTATAGCTTCGAACTATAATTTATATTTTCCTTAATGTAGGAATTTTTGCATCTGGAAAGAGAGTTCTACATTCAAAGCATGGAGGTGTAGGAAATAGCTCAACTCAACAATTTTTGTAATATATGTAAATGAAGGCTTAAGTTTGCTATTATCACTATGATGATGAACTTCCCTATTTGTGTTTCTATTCACCTTTTTAAAATGCTTTATTTAACATGGATATTATTCTCTCATGTTAGCAATTTTTTAGCAGAGGGATATATATATATATTTTAACTTTTTGGATACATTCGGATCTTACAGGAAAGTCAATGTTAAAATATGCCCACCAAATACAAACTTGAAACAGTTTTGTAAACGGTAAATATATTTTCGAGTGACTGAAAGAAAGTGAAATACAGGAAGGAGAATTGTTATTTTAGTTTGATTCCATTGAACAGAGTACTGGATTTAATTTCTGTTGTATCTTGAGAATTAAACTGACATATGATATTTTCTGTATTTAATAATAATTAATTGTGATTGAATAAGGATTAATTGCAAGTCATAAGTTAAAATCCGAACGCCATTCTGTTATTTATAAGCTCTTTTATAATCTAACTATAACAGTAATGATTCACATAATGAAAGATAGCGTTTAATTTATTTACTTCAAAACAACCTCGCATTCCCTTTCAGAGCGAAGGTGTCTCTTATGGTATGTCTTTAGTCTTCATGCATGGAAATCTCTCTAAATATGTATTTAAAGTTCAAATTGAAGGTTCTTGTTCCTCTTCTAAAGGGTTATAAAATTTCTAATGAACAAGTTTTGTTCCTGGTTCTTGTGAATGGTTTGATTGATCAATCCTGTTTCTTGAACATCACTTGGGATATTCATCTTAGTTGTGTATTAGGCCATGCAAGGGAATGTGTAGAGAGAGTTTGCCTCAATGTTGGGCGAGGGTGTTTGCCTCGATGGTAGGAATGAGATAAGTAATTAGAATGTTGGTTTTCTTGAAATTAGAGTCATGCAATATGTTTTTATCTACCATTGGTTGGAGGGCTATCCTTCTTTGGACTAACCACATATAATCCATACGATTGAAGACCATTCTAATGTTAGCTACAAAAGTTATCATTCCATTTCTATTTCGTATATGTGCTCTTTAGAACCTAATGTTCTCTCCTAGTCTATATTGGTTCGTAGTTGTATTGCAATATAGAAAAGTTTATACAAATAAGCATTTCGAGGAACCATCTAGAATTCTTTTTATCAATAACCTGCCAATCCCTCCACACCATAGTTCAAAATAATGCACTTCCACTTGACCAAATAGACTTTGTATTTTAGATTTGGATTTGATGTGTACATTTTCATTATCTCGTTAGGCAAGAGGTTGCAAGTATTAGTATATTTTTGTATAATTCTTCTAATAAATAATGTTGGGCATCTATAATTACAAGAAACATTTCTTAATAATATTAATCCCTAATACATATAGTCAAATTACCATTTTATAACTCTCTAGGTCTTGGAATTCAAAATATTTTTTAATAAATTAAGCCCTAATACGTATAGCCAAATTACCATTTTATAACTCTACATTGTGTACTAAAATTGCACTCTTAATTTAAAGCTTCTAAATCAAGAGTTTTACACTAAGGTAACATCTCATTGTTATTGTTATAGAAGTGAATGCTTTCTTGTTCAAGTAAGGGTCACCACTTGGAGCCATAACTTAGTTATATATTTATGATATATACCTATAATTTGGCCAAGAAAATCTTATTCATTAACAAGTAATAAATTATTTTTAAGTGAATAATTTCATGACTGCTGGATGAAAAACAAGATTTAAGGATTAAAATTTGCATGATTTTTGGATGAAGAACAAGATTTGTGTATCAGATTTTTTGTAATGATATGTTTTTAGAAAAAAAATTTGGTAGTAGTTTTTGTATGTTCTTACTCTTGGTCAAATTTGCATTGCCTATCAGAGCATACAAAAAAAAAAAAAAAAAAAAACACACAAATTTTTTTTTTCTAAAACCCATCATTACGAAAACCCATCATTACGAAAAACCCATCATTACAAAAACTGTTACAAATTTTTTTTTCTAAAACCCATCATTACGAAAAATTTGATACACAAATCTTGTTCTTTGTCCAAAAGTCATGCAAATTTTAATCCTTAAAACTTGTTCTTTGTCTAGAAGTCATGAAATTATTTACTTAAATAATTTATTATTTATTAACAAATAAGATTCTCTCAACCAAATTATAGGTATATATTATAAATATATAACTAAGCTAATGATTGCCAATCATCTCTTGCAATGATGATTTAAACATAACAAATAAAAAGAATTCTATCTACAGTTATACTTCATTTAGATCCAATTTTTGGAAGGAAGTTGTTAAGTTATAGATTTTTTTCTCAACATTTAAAAAAGTCTATAAATAAAAAATAAAGTAGCTTATAAAACCATAGAATCCACTATTGAATGATTAAGAACATGTTACAATGCACCATGAATGATCAATGTTCAAACTTGCATAATTGAAAAAATGCATAATGGAAAATGTTCAAACATCCACAATAGTAAAATTACATCATCAGAAAAATAGTAAAATCATTCTTCATTAGATTTAATGTGTTGTTCTTCATCCAATCTACTTTGAAGGTGATAAGCCTTGGATATCTTGTTGTATCTTTCTTTGGAAATTGGAAGGAATATCTTCAAACTGTCTATACTCTTTACTCAAGATAGTGCCATAAACGCAAGACCTATTGTTTCTTTACTACCAACATTTGCACATGCTTTCTCCAAGGTCATTCCCTATGATTTATGTATAGTTAAAGCCCATGGTAATTGCAACAATAGTTGGCGAGTGTCTTTACATATGATTGGTGGAATGGGTACTTGCCAAGGATATTCATGATCATATGATACTTCAATGCAAGAGTCAAACTCAATGATAACATACGATGGCAACTTTGGAGGTTTATAGTGCAGACTATAAATTATTTTTTTAATGACTCCCAATGCACCATTAACCAATCCTACTTCTGGTCATAGATTAATAGTAAGCATAACCTTTGCAGCTTCACAAATGAACACTACTCGATCTAACTCTCCTTCTGAATCATCCCAAAATTTGGCATCATTTGTGTTTCTATCTCCTATGTACAGTGCAACTGGCTTCTGCATCTTTAGCAATACCTTTTCATTATGCATATGCACCTTATCCTTTGTATCAAACAAATGCATAGAATTCTCAAACCCATCTTGCCCATCTGATGTCAATGGAAGATCCATTCTCAAGTTTAAAAATTCATAATCATCATCATTGATCTTTCCTTTTGGTATATTCATCAAAACTTTTCTAAATCTTTGTTGTCATGGATCATCACCCCTTTGGCGATACACAACATCCAAGGTTACAAATGTATTGAATGCTAATCATAAACTCTTCACATGCATCTGAGATGATATGTACGGTATTACATCTATCACAAGTGGAAGCTATGCAAGATCGCCAATGAGTATCATTGATCTATCACCAAAATTATCTAATTATCTTATTCGTTTTCTAGAAATATTTCCTTGAGCCTTTTGTCAATGCTACTAAGCAATTTGTCACCTATAAAACTCATTTCATATATAACAATATACTTTTATGTATTTGTATTTGTTTTGCAACAATGCCAAATTTGATGCAGTCAGTGATTTGTACTCGTCGATTCCAATCTTCAATGTAGAATGCATTATAGTTGCATTAATATTATACGCCGCAGCACCAGTGGGGGCAAGCACCAATAAGCTATTTTTTCCCAATGGGCAAGTTTGACTAAATTCTTTACAAATAGTATCAATGATCAAGGAACACTGAAATTAGCAACCTCACTCGAAAATCTTGTAATGCATGATTTGTGTATTATACTTATGAAGATTTGAATAACATGCCTGATTGTTCATTCCTTCAAAAGGTATTTGTTGATTCATCGTATTTGAAATATTATGCTATTGATGTTCCATTCATGATCTTGGTTGAACCCATTCTTGATCAAGACTTGCAACTAAATCTAACATCTCTACCACCTTTGCTTGTCTACTTTGGTGCCTAAAATGATGTTAATGAATCGTGATTCATTAAGTCCCGATATCGCACCTACGATATGGCATATGTGATATTGGGTACACAATATCGCGGCCTGGCTTGCAATATTGGATGCGCAATATCGTGACTCCTATGTGGGCCTATAAATACACATGTAGACGCAAGGAGTTAAGGAGGTCAGTTTAGTATTAGAGTAGAGTTTTTTTGTCATTTTTTTCCTCTCAACTCTTTTCCCCCAGTGTATGCTCATAGTGTGATGATTGTAATTGTACGACACTTTTATTCAAGTGTGATGTACTTGGACATGCACATGACCGGAAAAAAAGATCGAGATTACTTCATCATTGTAGCATTCACTTAGTGAAATTATTTAATTGTTATTATTATTTATTGCTTCCATAGTTAATATCTCTTCACCCTAAACTCCTAAAAAGCAAAATGAGTACGACTTAATCACGAACATTGAAGTATGACTACTTGGTATCCCAGTAGCGTACCTAGGTCATGTGCTTGGTAATCCTAGTAGTAGTCGTGCACGACGTTCAAGATGTGTACGGATGATTAAGGAATGGATGCTCATCGCACTTAGGCTAGCTTAGACTCTCTTCATCCTTTTCCTCTTAGCTTAACAAGTTACTTTCCATTGCCTCTAGGAGTAGCACTAGTCTAGGACCACATCATACCCTTCACTCTGGACTAAACCATACATGACAAAGCAAATACTAGTCCAGGTGGGAAGACAGTGAACTACGATCAACGAGTAACTATCTAGATACCTCAACTAGCTCGTCTACGGAGTTCGACCGGATCATGTGTGAAACGCTCATATTCGTATGGTTGAGTGTACGGGTACCTTGCCACTCATCAGATGTTGTCTTTCATGACCTTGTGCAAGTTCTCATTCTATGTTATTAACCTCTACTGGATTTATAAGTAATTCATCTTCTACTATCAAATCATTATTATGTGTAGACACCTGACCATGTCCATGACCATGACCATGACCATGACCCCATCCTCTATTTGAAAGGACTTCTTGTTGCAATGGAGGTGCATGCACATTTTCATTAACAAGAATGATTGGTAACTGATTTTCTTGTTCATATGTATCTTCTTGTTCTTTGACCTCTAAAACATTGCTGTCTTTCTCAATTTAACTCATGCTCTCTATCATTTGGCATGTTATCTATTTATAGGAATGAACTTCTATAAATAATACTTTTTTATTTGAAATTTTGTCCTTATTATTTTCAAAATAGGTAGCTGGATGCTTAATACTATTTTACCATCCAAATCTAATTGTTAAATACTATTTTGGTTAGCAATTGAAATAGAAGGATGTTTGTTATGATTTTTGTAAGAAGGTATGAGTGGTAGATATATGTAAACTAGAAAATATATTGTTATGAGTGTTTTTAAATTTTAAAATATTTTCAATGAAACCCAAACATAAAAATAAAAATAAGTTGTATGGAACCCAAAATGTTTATTTATAAACACAAAATCGAAAGACATTTCAAACCCAAAGTATTAGTTTATGGGGATATTCAAATGTAAAAATTATTTATGGGATATTAAAACCAAAAAAAAAAACAATTTTGTCCTATTTCAAACCTTGAAAAACAAACAAAAATGTTTTTTATTTTAACTTTTTTTAAATTTTAAAATAATTTTTAGGGTATCATAAGCAAAAAATACTGTCCCCATGCCAAATCTAGAAATCCAAAAAAAAATAGGGTGCTCATACCAAATCCCAAAAAACTAAAAATCCAAAGTATTACTTTATTGGGATATTTAGATGTAAATATTATTTGTGGGATATTGAAACTCAAAAAAAAAAAGCAATAGTGTCCCCATCCCAAATTTCTGAAAACAAAAAAAAAAGGTTTTTTATTTTAACTTTTTTTAAATTCTAAAATTATTTTTAGAGTATCATAACTAAAAAATAGTGTCCCCATGGTAAATCTCAAAATCCAAAAAAAAATAGAAAGCTCTCCCTAGAGCGTTATGGACACAATATTATTTAGCGTTACCAATACCCTCTCTTTAGGGCATTATGGATAAAATATTATTTTGCGTTATCAATATCTTCTCCCTGGAGCATTATGAACAAAATATTATTTTGTGTTACCGATACCCTCTCCCTAGAGCATTATGGACAAAATATCATTTAGCATTACCAATACTCTCTACCTGGGAGTGTTATGGACAAAATATTATTTTGCGTTACTAATACCCTCTTCTTAGAGCATCATGGACAAAATATTATTTAGCGTTACGGATACCTTCTCCCTATAGCGTTATGGACAAAATATTATTTAGCGTTACCATTACTAATTTATGATTAGTAGTGGCTTTCAACCAAATGATTCTCCTACCTAGTGAGGTCCAAGGAGGGTCACTAGATAAGTGAAAGCCTAACCTTTGAGTGGTTGTGCCCAGGCTCAAACCTAGGTCTTTAACTTTAGAAACAAGCTTCTTACCATCACTCCAGACAATGGTTAGTCTTGTTGTTGAGGTATCATCTCAAAAACAAAAATATGAGTCAATCTTGAGGTTTAAAAAACAAAAAAACTTTGAATTTTTATTTTGAATTCCATCAAAGGAGCCCTCCTAGTTCAAAGCTTTCTTTCTCATAGTGAGGTGTTAGTGCTATGATCATCCTCTCTAGTAACAATTCATTTTTCTCTTTTGATTTTTAAAGCATTATTTCAATTCTAAGTTTGTACACTTTAGTAGAAATCCCTCAAATTAAAAAATTTTTTTTACTTTGCATATTATTTTTCCTATTTGCTACTTAGTGTTAAACATATGATGTGTTATCTTTCTTCCAATTCAGAGCCTTTTTGCATATAGTGAGTGATGAGCAGTGAGGTACCCCTACGCTCAAACATACGAATACAAGCGTTTCACGCACGATCCGATCGAATTCCAAGGACTAAGTGCCTATGCGCCTTTGTGGAACAAGGACAGGTTGGTTGATCATTATCTTCCCAAACTTACTTATATGTCACAATTGTATGGTTAAGTAAGCTTGAGGCATATGATTTTTATAGCTTTTATGTTTTTATGTCCTACTGCTAATAAGGGAGGAAGAGAGATAACTAAGTGACTAATTTAACTTAACTACTGATTAACTAGGCTTTAACTAATCCTAACACTAGTATCTGTTCTCACTTGTCATACACATCCTGAACTAGTGAAACACTACTAGGATTACCAAATGCTAATCGTTATTGGGTTACCAAGTGTTACACGCATGCTCGAAGTGATCGTACTAAGTGTACTTACTTATGAGAGTTTTAGGGTGAGAGAGAATTATTAATTAACTAAGAAAGCATTTACTAACATCAATTAACACTAATTAATCTATTCTAGATACGACAACGTTTATCATAAAGTTCATCTTTATTGTTGTACACAAAGTGTGCTTAGGTACACAATGCTTGAATAAAGATCCGTTCACTTGATGACTCATACTGTGGGCACACAGAAATAATTCTAACTCTGGAGGGAAGAAAAAGCAAGAGTTTGGCTAAGGGACTAACTACCTAACTACTAAACCAAGTGCGCTTGCCTCTTATTTATAGGCAAGGAGGTAGGTCCCGATATCGGGTATCCAACATTGCATGGTAGGCTCTGATATCGCATACTCGATATCGCGGATGCAATATCGTAGTTCATCATACCCCCACGACTGAATGAAAACTTGTCCTTGAGTTCCTTACAAAATATTGAAAAGGTATGGGATTATTAACTAATTAACAACTGATGATGGAATGGGATGATAGACTCAATGTGCCAAGTGAACGGATTAATAAGCATATTACAACATTAGTGTTCATGACCATTGTGGTGAACACTTGTACATAAATGACATCCATACCTTTATTTGGTAGCTTGAAGAGAAAGAGAGAGAAATAAGATGAAGCATGTTGTTGCCAATGCCAAGGTTGCACCTTCCATTGTTTATCCATAGCCACACCACCAGACTTGCTCCTTTCGTAAATGCTCTAGTTCCGGTCCATCCTAAGTGCTTCCTCCAAGCCCAGTCCATTGTTTGTATGATCACCATCTGCACACACAACATAGCCACAAATGAGTAAGGATAGATAAACTACAATGTAGTTGATACCTTGCCTCAATACGAAGCGCATTGGCTGAGTTGTGGTTATGGCATAAACTGGTTCAAAGATTTATCACTGGTGACTACCCAAGGTGTAGGGGTTAGGCAAATAGTAAAATGGAAAAAAATAAAAAATTTGTTCCAGGGCCCCCATGACTACGAGCGAATCTCCGATAGCTATAAAATGGAAAAATATGAGGAACACAAAAGATGGGAAAAATAACAATGGAAACGCCAATAAAATGGATGCCATGGATGGGGATGAAACAAGAAATGATTGATTCCAGGAAATGTTTAAGGAAAAGAACTTAACAATTGCACCAAAAAGGAATGCCAGTGGGTCCTCCCCAAAGCAGGCTCATGCTTTTTATGCCTTGACAAAGCCACAAACCAAAGAGTCTATAGGCTCTAGGAATGTAATTTGGAAGTAAGAGTTAAAAACTTACCCATGAGAATTCGCCAAAGAAAAACAATGCATCAACCCAGAAATAGACTAATGATAAAATTGGCAATGAGGTGGAAAAATGGGAAAAACTATGGAGATCAGAGAATGGAATGGAATCCCAAGAATAAGGTTATGTAAAGTCCCTTGTGTATTTCATGGTTAATGTGACTGAGTAGAACTCATTCCAAATCTAGACTCAAAAAACCACATCCAGTGACCTCGCACCAACACACTTGACCAATTCATCCACTTGAAGCGACAATAATGCTTCTACAAAAAGTCACCACCATTCTAAGGAGAGCAAGATGGAAAAGCAAGAAGCAAGAAAGGGCCTTAGTTAGAGGGAACCTTCAGGCATGGGTAACATGTTTTTCCAATTCCATAACCAATGCTTGTAGCCCATATTGCCTTATTATGTCTAAGAAGTGTGCTTTGAATTCTCACTTCTTCTTCTTTTTTGCATGAGAACCACACCATGCAAAGACTTATTTTTATTCACTCAGCTTCCTGATTTTTGAACAATGTCAAAATGGCAGAAACCCCAAGAAAAAGCATCCAAGCACCCAATAGAATGGCTAGCACAAATGCATCGAATCCCCTTGAAGTCATACCCTTTTCATATTTTGAGTCTTTCCTTGGTTTGAAAAGTACTCAGCCACCAATTCAGTAATAGGTTTACTTAGAAAAAGGGAATGTACAATTCCAAGCCAAATGAGATCATAGAGTTGTATGGATGAGTGGAGGGTGTGGACTCATTGCCTATTTTACCAAAAGAACCATACCTTAATATCAGCATCATAATTCAAAGGTAAAAACCAAACATTAGCAATCAATATGATATAATTGAATCCACCATCATGAGCACTTATTGGATGACAAATAAAAGCAATCAAGCAAACAAAGAAATAGTAAAACTATGAATGATGGTGTAAAACAGAAATAAGAAAAGTTGGAAAAATGCGTAAAACAAAAATTCAAAAAGAACTAAGGGTGTAAAACGGTTAGCATAAGTGGCCATCTCTCCCATGACTGAGTTCAAAGGAGGAGATCTAAAATAGTGAGTAAGGTTGTCCACTAACAGAGGTAGCATGTGTACTGGTTGTCCTAAGCTCATGGAAAGGTTTGGTTTGTTGTACATTGACCAACAGTTTCTTGTCTGGGCTCTCAGGTTTGTATATTGTCATGGCCCCTCAAGAAAAAGTTGCGTAAATAATATAAGGTCCTTCCCACAGTGTTTGAAATTTAGTACGTTGTGGCACATGTGTGGGATTCTAGTAGAGAACCTTATCTCCTGGTTGATATTTAACTTTCCTAATCCTTAGGTCATGACATTATTTATTGAATGCCTTGTGCAACTCGTTAGATGACAGGGCAGCTAGTTAATTTTCATCTAGCAAATTAAGAGTTACCAACCATTGTTTTTGTGCTAGATCAAGTCAAGGTTGAGGTCACATGTCGTGGATAGTGTACAAAGCTCAATTTGAATGGGGAGCTTTGGTAATTTACCGTACACTAACTCATAGGGAGAGTAGCTTGTAGGGAGTTTCCATGTGGAGCGGTATGCCTAAAGAGCATCGTTCAGTTTAGTGCTCCAGTCTTGCCTAAACTTGCTAATAGTTCTTGTCAATATTTTCATAATCTCCTTGTTGGTGACTTTGGCTTGACCGTTCACTTGGGGGTGGTATGGTGTTGTCAGTTTTTGTCCAACCCCTAACCATTATATTAATTTTTAAAAATTTGCACCTGTGAAGTGAGTACCATTGTCTGAAATAAGTGCACGAGGCACACCAAACCTATTTATGATTTGTTGTTGAACAAATCATGCAGCTGTAGATGATGTACAATCCTTAATAGCAACTACTTCTGCTTATTTTGTTAGGTAATCAACAGCAACAATAATATAAGCTTTTCCATTAGACATTAGTGTAATTGGCCCCATAAAATCAATTCCCCAAATGTCGAAGGGTTTTAACGGTTGGATCCACTGTTGTGGACCCTCCATTCTAGCAGTCATTCCCCCATCACATTGACAGTGCTCACAAGATTGGATGAAATGATGGGTGTCCTGAAACAATGTAAGGCAATAATATCCTGTAAGCAAGATCTTGATGGTCGTTCGTCTCCCAGCATAATGACCCCCACAAAGACCCTCATGAGCATTTTGGAGAACTCGTAATTTATCTATATCGGTAATACACCATCAAACCAATCCATCAAGACACACTTTGTAAAGTTGCCCATTGATTTCCATAAAGTACTTGGCTCGGTGAAGAAACTGTTGTTTCTTCTTAAGGTTTAACTCTTGTGGTATCTGTTCGGTGAGGAGATAGGTAAGAATGCTACTGTGCTAGTTTGTCTCCATGGGTGATTGATTATTCACTACACCAGCAAAGAGGAATTCATCAGGGAAATAATCAAAAATTGAATACTCATCCTCTTTGTTGTCCCATCGCAACCAAGATAAATGATTAGCAACTACGTTCTCGATGCCTTTACGATCAATCATCATAAGATCAAACTCTTGTAAGATTACAAGCCATCGTATGATATGAGGGCTTACCATTGGGTTATTCATGAGGAATCTCATTGCACTATGATCTATATGTATATATACCTTATATCCCAATACATGGTGTCTAAACTTTTCTAGTGCAAACACTGCAACCATTAATTCTTTCTCTGTGGTAGTGTAGTTAAGTTGTGCACCAGCGATACTTCTACTCGCACAGTGAATGTAATAAGGACGTTTCTGGTCATCTAACTATGTAAGTACAGCTCCTAAGGAATAGTTGGATGCATCAATCATGATATGGAATGGTTTGGACTAGTTAGGAGCTTGTAGAATGGGTGTTTCTACTAGCTTCTGTTTCAGAGTTTAAAAAGCTAGTTTGCATTCCCTGGTCCATTCTAAAGGCATGTCCTTTTTCGTTAATTCCACCAATGGTTTGGCAACCTTTGAAAAGTTCTCAATAAATCTCCTATAGTAGCCAGTGTGTCCAAGGAATGACTTTATATCTTTGATAGTTTTCGGTTGATGGGTAATTTCTTGAATAACTTTGATTTTCTCAAGGTCTACCTCTATCCCTATGTGTGAGATTTTGTGCCCTACTATTATGCCTTCTTGGAGCATCAAATGGCTTTTCTACTAGTTGAGCCTCAAACTGGTTTCTACACATCTTTTCAGCACTTACTCTAACTGGTCCAAGGCTTGATCAAAGTTTGCTCCATAGGTGGAGAAATCGTCCATAAAGACTTCTACACCATTTCCTATCTGCTATTGGAAGATGCTTAGAACTAATCGTTGAAATGTTGCAGGGGCATTGCACACGCCAAACGACATCTGTTTTTATACAAATGTTCCCTAAGGACTGGTAAACGTAGTCTTGGCTTGGTCTTCTAGGACTATTTGTATTTGGTTATATCCGCTATATCCATCCAGAAAATTGTAATAGCCATACCTTGCAATAATGTCTAAGACTTGGTCAACAAATGGCAACAGAATGTGATCTTTGAATGTTACCATATTCAGTAGTCTGAAATCTATGCACACACTCCATTTGCCTTCCTTTTTAGGCACAATAACTATGGGGCTAATCCATTCACTATCAACAATGGGGTATATGAACCCAACCTTGAGAAGTTGTTCGATTTCTTCCTTGACTACTTACTTTAGCTTTGGGTTCAAACGCCTCTGCAATTATCTTCAAGGCTTCATGAAGGGGTCGCTGTAAATCCTATGTTGGCATATCCTAGGATCTATTCCAGTTAATTTGGGATATGACCAAGCGAAGCCTTTTGACCATCTATTTATTACTTTTAGCAATCTCTCTTTTCGTTGCAGAGCAAGCTTAATGATGAGACACGATTCGAATGAGCCACAATATCGCGGCCACCGTGATATCGCGTTTTCCCCTGCGATGTTGCGTACGCGATATCGTGGTCCGCCGCCAAATCTATAAATAAGAGGTGACACTCCCCTTATTTCCCATCCTAGGCTAGAAGTAGAGAAACTCTAGCAAATTGATCACTCCAGAGATAGAATATTTTCCATGTGCCCGCAGTAGGAGTCCCCAAGTGAACAAATCTTTATTCAAGCAACATTGTACCTGAACGCAAGTTGTGTATGGTAATAAAGAAAAGCTTTGTGTATAAACCTTGCAGTGCATGGCATAGGATTTTATTACTTGTTATTTATTACCTGTTATTTCTTACCTCTTATTTATTACCCTGCAATAGCGCGGCATGAGTATGACTTGATTACGAGCATTTACAGATGTGTACGGCTAATCAAGGAATTGGCTGCTCATTGTGATTAGATTCTCTTACCCTCAACTCATAGAATGCGGAATGAGTATGACTTGATTACGAGCATCTAAGGATGTGTACGGCTAGTCAAGGAACGAATGCTCATTATGTTTAGGCTAGTTAAGTGCCTCAGTACGACCACTTCGAGCACATGCGTTATGCGTGGTGAACCCAGTAACGATTAGCATTTGGTAGCCACGGTTGCATAGTTCAGGGTGTGTACGATAAGTGGGAATGGATGCTGATACTAGTTAATTTAGACTTAAGTCATTAGTTAGAGTTAGCTAGTTCCCCAACCCTTCACCTCAATAGCATAGGAGAAAAACATTAAAAGACTATAAAAATCATATACCTCGAACTTACTTAACCATACACCATGACAACTACAAGTAAGTCTGGGAAGACAACAAATGATTAACCCCAAATGTTCCATGGGGCGTGTAGGCATTTAGTCTGCGGAGTTCGACCGGATCGCGCGTGCTACGCTCGTTTCGTATGGTTGAGTGTAGGGGTACCTCACCACTCATCACTTAGCATTAATAACTACCGATTTTCCATTCTTAAGGAACATGTGTTCCATACCGGTGGGCAATGGTTTTAGCTCTAGGGGCTCTTACTTAAATTTCTCAGGAATTTCCAACTTTCCCCAGTTGATATTTTCGAGGTTAAGGTTTGGAACTTGGCGGTGGACTTGCTCTAATGCATTTATGCTATCAATGTAAGCACAAGTCAAACCCTCAATTGGTTCCATGCATATGATTGAACTGCTTTCTTAATTAGTTGTCAACCACTAGGTGCCTTCCTATCATGTGGCTACTGCATACAGGCATCTTTGTATGTTGATCACTTGTGCACACTGATTACATACAGGCAATGTTAAACTTTGCAAAACCCATGACCTCTACATGCAATTACACCCTGTGTCACTATATGTGATGCATGGAACTTTCTTCTTCTCGATCTTTCCAAATGTGTTTTCCTTTGATATTTCTAGGGAAAGATCGCAGATTCTTAGGCACACGTCAACTATGCTTAGCCATGCTCTTCCCATTATGATTGGGAAGTCCCCCTTACCGTTGTTCACCTAAATCACTAGGAAATCAGCTAGGTACAACCACCCACAAATAGTGTTAACAATGTCCTCCACTAGTCCAAATGGGACAATGATGGATTGGTCATCCAACTCTAAATGAATGTTGCTCTTTTTCAATGGAGACAGGTTCCATGCCTTGTACATTTCTTGGGAAATCAAGTTGACACCAGAACCTGAATCCAAAAGAGCCTTGCACGGTTCATTCCTAGCAATTTGTTAGTATATCAGAGGACTTCCAGGGTGAGAGAATTTCCTGGGAAGATGGCCAACTTTGATCTAATTTATTACGGCATGTGTTAGCACGACTGTATGCGTTGAGTGCAATGGTTGGGCTGAAGGAGGCTCTGAAGTTTTGATTGATACTGAGGCGTCTAAGGAATCAACCGCTTGTGATTTCAAGGGCTTGCTTGGACTATTGGTTCTAAACAAAGGTCTTTTCTTCATGTGGTTGTTGGAACCAATATTAGGTTGAGAGTTAATAGCCCTTGTGGTGTTATGTTGCTGTGGCTAGGTAGAGATTTCACCTTGCATAGCTGGAGTAGGTGGTAATGGAGCTATTGGTGGAAGAGATGCAGCTGGATGAGAAGGATGGTATACTTGTGGAACATTATCCCTAGGAGAGGGAGTCCTATAATATTCACAAGCTTGGTAATGAGGTTGAGGAGTAATGTGACTAGTAGAGTCATGTGGAGAGAATAGCTGTTGCACGTAATATCCATATGGGTCAGGTTTCCGATAGGGATACTATTGCCTTGGTGGTGGCATTCCCCATGATTGTGGGTATTTCCACTATTGATATTGCTTAATCAGTTGTGATGGAGTTCCACTGGGATAATACATTAAGGGTTGGTAGAATTGTCTTGGGTTACCTTGGGGGTAAGGTAACCTTCAGGGTTCTTGTCATTTGTTCAATCATGGGTTGAGTGCATACACCCTAGACTCTTACAGATGTGAGATTATAGGGCAACATCCCTTAGGATGGTCATATTGACATATTTCACATCCACTATCATTTTCTGTTTCTAACTCCACAACCTCTTCAATGATGGCAACTTTACCCTTACCCTTGCTACGTGCATGTTTAGCTTCTCTTTTTTTTCTTTTTTCATGATCACTACCATGCTCTCTAAACTCCTCTACTATTTTAAGAACAGATTGAAATTTATTGTCTAGGGAATTCCACATTTGGTCTACCTTTGCCAATACTTCTGATGTCAACTNAGGGTTCTTCTCATTTCATGCCTAAGCCCATCTATGAGATGGCGTAGTTGATCCCTTTGTGAATAACCATGGCTAGGACAATAATGTAACAGTGCATAGTATTAGCCCATGGCAGCATCCAAGGGTTCATGTCCTCCTTATTTCCATCCTTGGATTTGCTTTTGCAGGTTGGACACTCAGGAGTACATTTGGTACTTATTGTTGAACAATTATAACATGGTACTCCACCTACGAATGGATTCCAATTCTAAGGACCAGTACCAGCTTTTCGCTTCTTTAACTAGTGTCTGTGGGAACAACTTAAGTTTTTTCCATCCGTTCTCTATGTTTTATAAGGCACACGCATCATGGAATACTTGTAAGTGATTCTGAGGATCAGTGTTGTATCCTCCTTCAAATCATGGAATGTTGTTCATATCTAATCTCTTGATCCTACTATCTTTTTGGTGCCTTATCGGAATTCTAATCACCTCAGTTATGTCTAACATACTTCAAGTAGTGAGTAGGGGTTCATTGTGATTGTCTCGTCCATGGCATCTATGATTCCTACGTTGTTCCCTACTCTCCCTTCTTCTATGTTATGATTCTCTAGAGTGCCCTCGTTCCCTTTCCTAGCTGTTTTGCCTATGACTTCCACTTTTCCTACCTTTATCCCCATGAACTTTTTCTTTATGACTACATTCGAATACTAAAGGAGAGGGTGAAGGAGATGATAGAGGTGAGGAAGAAGGGGAACTGTCACCATGATGATGTCTTCTACCTTGTCTTTGACGGTCACGGCCTCAATCGTGATTGCGATTAGCATGTCCACCTTTATCATGTGTTTGTGTCCCTTTTTTGGATCCTTTGTGCCCATGGGTATTAGAACCTGGGTTATAAATATTGGAATGAAGGTTTTGATACACAACCCATTGGCCAAAGTCAAGGGGAGGAACATCATTGTGTGGGCGACTACCTGAGGTAGGTTCACCAGCCTCATTTTCGCTTAAGACATGTGGGATATCCTAAGACCACTTACCCTTCAAAGACTTATGATGTCTCTCCTATTGCAAGTCCCTTTGACATTATGCCTCCATGGGATGGTATTCTCTCGAGTGATGGTCTTGCACAATGTATTCTATGTGTATGTGCGACATGCCAATTCGTGTGAGAGCACGAAGAAGCATGCTTGGCACTGAATGATCGGGAGGTAACACTATGTTACCTTCTAAGTTTTGCCAACGTAGTTGTTCATCTTGATGGAGGATAAAGGTGAAGTTTGGTATATATTCATCAAGATGAATCTATACCACTCAAACTTGTTGAGGGGTTGGCGGATCAATGTCATGTGTATTACGCCTCCGATTGTTTCTTGTTTTAGAGCTAGGCAGTGAGGCGCTTTCGTATGAAGAAGGAGACATACTTGTCTATTCAGTGTGTAATGTACTCTTATTTATTATTTTCTCAATCAACTCTAAGGGTTTGTTCCAACAATGTGAATGATTTCCTAAGTTCTAATTAGTGCACAAACAACTAAGTCCCTAGCAACAACGCCAATGATGAGCGGTGAGGTACCCCTCTGCTCAACCATACGAATACGAGCATTTCACACATGATCCGATCGAATTCCAAGGACTAAGTGCCTATGCGCCTTTATGGAACAAGGATGGGTTGGTTGATCATTGTCTTCCCAAACTTACCTGTATGTCACGATTGTATGGTTAAGTAAGCTTAAGGCATATGATTTTTATAGCTTTTATGTTTTTATGTCCTACTGCTAATAAGGGAGGAAGAGAGATAACTAAGTTACTAATTTAACTTAACTACTGATTAACTAGGCTTTAACTAATCCTAACACCTGTATCCGTTCTCACTTGTCGTACACATCCTGAACCAATGCAACACTACTAGGATTACCAAATCCTAATCATTACTGGATTACCAAGTGTTACACGCATGCTCGAAGTGATCATACTGAGTGTACTTACTTAGGAGAGTTGTAGGGTGAGAGAGAATTATTAATTAACTAAGAAAGCATTTAATAACATCAATTAACACTAATTAATCTATTCTAGATGCTGCAACGTTTATCATAAAGTTCGTCTTTATTGCCGTACACAAAGTGTGCTCATGTACACAATGCTCGGATAAAGATTTGTTCACTTGATGACTCCCACTGCAAGCACACAAAAATAATTCTAACTCTGGAGGGAAGAAAAGGCAAGAGTTTGGCTAAGGGACTAACTATCTAACTACTAAACCAAGTGCACCTACCTCTTATTTATAGGCAAGGAGGTAGGTCCGGATATCGGGTATCCGACATCGCATGGTAGGCTCCGATATCGCATACTCGATATCGCGAATGCGATATTGCGGCCTCGATATTGCGGTTCATTAATGAGGTATTATGGTTGGCATCATTATTTTGAAAATAAGTAATTTTCCTCTCTTGATTTTTGAAGGCATTATTTCAATTCTAAGTTTATCCACCTTAGCAAACATTCCTAAAAGAAGAAACCTTTTTACTTTCCATGCTATTTTTCCTGTTTGCTACTTAGTGTTAAAGATATGATATACACTAAATTTTGTTACTTATTATTAATATTATTAATGAGGTCCAATAGCCTCTGTCCCACCCTGCACATCCCCACCCCATCAACCTCTCTACCAAAAATAAAAAATAAAAAAAAAGTTTATAAGTAATCCATTACATGGTATCAATGATAGGTGACTCAAGTGGTTAACTCTTTGTCTTGTTACACAAGAGGTTTCTAGTTCAAGTTGTGCTTAGAGAACTTGTCCATAAATACAATTACACTTGAAAATTTTTGAATTGTAGGAAGTCCAATGAAGCCCATCAAAAATATTATCCATGAAAGCTTTCGAATTTTCAAGGATTAGAACAAATCCCCAATTTTCATTTTTAAGCGCTTCTTTTATTAACATTCCAAATAACTTCTTAGAAAGTTTGTCACATCTATACCCATGTTTGTTCAACAAAATGTTCCTTCTACCACAACTACTACTTGCTTATGTCCTAGATGACCAGCCCAAAGAGTGTTACAACATTCCCTAATGACATTTGATGTTAACTCACTCTAATCAAGCACATAAATTCCTCTCTTTTTGAGACTATCATTAGGCACCAACCATGAAGTACTCAACTAATACACCACTTTAATTGTACTCATATGATGATGTCTACTCAATGCATGAATCACAACATTTTCCTTTCTAGGATAAGAGAAGAATTTAAGATCAATTTTTGTACCATTATTCCATGGCATACATCAAACCATTGATGGGAAAATTTTAGACATCTCATCACCAAGAATTTTTCCAAATGAGAAAGGCCAAATAAATCAAAACTCTAAAACTTTTAGCAAAGAGTTGATGAAGTAGTTATGCAATCTAGGTTCTCTTACATTTTTTGGTATTGAGGATCCCATTGTGGCTACAAAGTGGTTGGATGAACTAAGAAAGATGTTTGATACAATGGGTTGTATCTCAAGTCAACAAACCATACTTACAACATACCAACTTATTGATGCTACTAGATGTTTATGAAGGTCTAAGGAGTAGGTCAAGGGATGAATAGGGTAAGAGGTTCCTTGGAAAACTTTCTTGGTTTTCTTTAGTTACCACTATATCTTTACCTAGTACATATAGATGAATGAGGAGGAGTTTTACTGATTGTATTTGGGTAGCTCAATAGTGGGTAAGGACAATGCCTATTTTGTTGAGCTTAGTGCTTATGTTACTAAGTTGATGGATGCTCGTGATAGGGCAAATTGATTTGTTATAGGATTTTTCCCGATCTTAAAGTGTCATGTGTTGCCTCTTCATCTCACTTCATATGATGATGCACATGAGGTAGTTATGTATTTGGAAAGAAGTTTGATTGAGGACATAACACAAGAGGGGCATAAATAGTGGTAGAAGAGGGGACCATCACTTGAAGAATGATCTAAACCCTTCTTGTAGGCTTATGGAGGATGTGGTGGCCATGGTCATGGTGAGGAAAGGTAGTAGCCTGCATCTAGAGATGTTCCTTCTTCTACCAACTATAGAGATTCCTATTTGTATTTCTATTATGAACAATTGGAGCATGTTTAGAGGAACTGCCTAAATTATTGTACATGTGGATAACCAAGAAATCTGACTAGGGAGTACCCATGATAGGTAATAAGTAGTGGTGAAGACAATGAACTTAGTTAGAGATCCCTAGTTATTGGAAGGCATGAAGCCTTCGCTAGACAAGTTGGTGGAGCAAGGCAAGCAAGATATAAAGCTTCGGATTGGGTGTATGCTTTGAAGGACTAATTGGTGGACATGCAACCCAACACTATGATGGGCACATAAGGTACAATCTTAGACCTTACAATATTAGTTTTATTTGATCTTGATGCTACTCATTCGTTCATATGCCCTAGTGTTGTATCCTAGGTAACCCTACCATGTTGTCTCCTTCATCCAAGATTTCCAGTGTATTCTACTGGGGGATCATGAGATTTAGGTTTACCAAATGTATAGGATGGTGCTAGTAGAGCTGTAAGGTAGGTAGTGGATTAGTGACTTGCATTTGATGGATCTTAATAACTATGATATTAATTTTGATATGGATTAGCTATCATAGTTTAGTGCTAGTCTAGACTACTAATAGAAACTTCTAATATTATAAATGATAATCAATGAAATAGTGGAGATCTAAACCCATTATAGACTAGGTTGACTAGACTTGGTGACTTCTAGACTATTTTGTCAAATGCTCTAAAAGAGGCATAGCTATTACATGGGTTCAATTTTATTGTTCAAAGATAGTTGACTTGGACTAGATTCTAATGGTACAAGAGTTTCCATACATGTTTCATATAAAGTTGTTTGGGTTGCTACCTAGGTAAGAGGTGTTTTTGTAATTGAGTTGTAGCCTAGAACATAGCTTATTTTGAAGGCTTCTCACAAGATGTCCTTGGTGGAGTTAGCAAATCTAAAGATCCAATTATAGAAGGTAATGAACAAAGGTGCACTTCATCCTAGTATTTTTTTTTTTGGGTGCTCAAGTGTTATTCACGTAGAAGAAGAATTGGAGTTTGCAGTTATGCATTGATTATAGGTAGTTGAACTAGGTAACAATGAAGAACAAGTATCATCTTCTATGCATTGATGAGTTGTTTAATTATGTTCTCAATGATTAACCTCAAGTTAGGATATCATTAGGTGTGGATCAAAGAGGAGGATGTGTCAAATATAGCATTTTATACCTAATATGATCATTGCAAGTTCTTGGTGATTCTATTCAGTTTGATAAATATTCTAGAATAGTTTAAGCATATATGATGGATAACATGTTGTGATCTTTTCTTGATTAGTCTATGACCATGTTCATTGATAATATTTTAATGTATTACCTTGATGAGTAGAGGCATATAAAGCACTTGCAAATGGTGTTGTTGAACCTATGATACTATCAATTAAATGCACAATCATCCAAGTGTTTTTTATGGTATCTAGAGATTCAGTTTGTGGGATATGTGGCTTATAGGGCTACTATTGTTGTAGATCTAACTAAGATTGCAATAGTTGGAGATTAATTAGCTCCATAGTCAATGGGAGAGTTTTGTAACTTCTTGGGGCTAGCTAGATATTATCCTAGGTTTGTGAACTGTTTCTCTTATATAGCTTCTCCCTTGACTCAGTTGTTAAGGAAGAAGACTAATTTTATTTGAAGCTTAGCTTGGTAGAAAGATTTTGATGACCTAAAGCAAAGATTGGTCTCTACTCTAATTTTGATTTATCCTACATCTAGTCATCCCTATGATTATTGCATTGGTGCTTCCAAGGATGGATTTAGACGTGTGTTGATGCAGGATGGATAAATAGTGGCTTATGCTTCTCAACAATTAAAGATACATGAGATCTAGTACTCATTTCATGATTTAGAGTTAGAAGTAATATTCTTTGCTTTGAATATCTAGCAGCATCACCTCTATGGGGAGTAGGTAACTGTATCAATTGATCATAAAAGTCTCCGGTAGCTTATGAGTTAGCCATAGTTGAACCTACAATAGAGGAGATGGGTTGAGTTATTAGCAATTTTGATTTCACCATTTGATATAGGCTTGACAAGACTAATCAACTGGCATATCCATTGAGTCGAATAGCTGGTAGATTCAATAGCCTCATTATCTAGTCAAATTTTCATGACAAGCTATAAGAGTGGTAGAAGTAAGATAGTTGTTATAGAAACTTACAACAACAGGTTTCCACTAGCACTCTAGAAATATGATCATATATGTATTATAGTTGTTGTATTATCTTAGTTATTGGTTGAGGCACATTTAAGCTAATGTCATATGCATGTATGTAGATAGGATCTCTAAAATACCTTTTGGTGCCCTAGTTTAAAGAAAGATATTGGTGATTATGTTTCTCATTGTCTAGGGTGCCAATAGGTAAAGATAGAGCATTAAATGCATAGTGGTTCATTGCACACTCATGACATCCCATTGTTGAAGTCGAAGATAGTAAGGAAGGATTTCATTATCGAATTGCCTTGCACTTTGAGAGGCCATGATGTTATTTATGCAAATGTGGACTTATTGAAATAGGTTATACATTTCTTAGTTACCAAGCTTATAGTCAGTGTAGATGAGACAACTAGGATGTATATAGCAAATATATTGTGGTTGCATGATGTTCCATAGGAGATTATTAGTGATAGAGATGCTCATTCTATATCTAGATTCTGGAGAGTGTTTTAGAGAGACAAATAGATACACAACTGAATATGAGTTTGACCTATCATCTATAGACTGATGGGTAGACATAGTAGGTAAATTAGATTATAAAGGACACGTTGCAAGCATATGCTTTACAGTATTAAGATAGTTGATGTCAAATGATGCCTCTTGCAGAGTTTGCATAAAATAGTTATTAGGAGAGTTTGTATGTAGCTCCATATGATGTGTTGCATGGGAGGCCATGCAAGACTTCATTGTGTTATGACAATATTGAGGATGGGTCTAATGTAAGTATGTACCTAATGTTGTAGACCACAGAGGAGATTCAGATGACTTGAGATTTATTAGAGAGTAGCACATGATAGATAGGCAACCTATGCTAATTGACCTAAGAAAACTTTGGAATTCGTTAATTTTTTCTTTTGATTAGATGTCCATTTCTAAACATGTTATGCAATAGAACACTCAAAAAAACATGAGAAAATGAGTCTTTGCTTCCACAAAGAAGACACTGAGAAGAAACAATTCCCACATGTTGAAGATGAGTGCTAATAAGAAGACCTTGATGAATCAGACATCATAAAAAAATATAAATTTTTTCAAAAAGTTATGAACTCTCTAAATACCTTTTATTTTCCTTATCTTAAAATGTGATTGTAATTTCATTTTTTAGATCTTATTAATTTTCTTATGAAAAAAATAATTCTTGGTAATAATCTCATGTGCAACTTTAGAATTAAAATGAAAAATAGATTTGCCATCATTCAAAAAATGTTTGGAAAATCTTGATGTAGACTATTGTTAACTTTAAATAAACTCTCAAGATAAAAAATAAATTTTTTAAAACTATTTTTTTTTTACTTTTTATTCAAACCATATATGCTTAGAGCCTCCTTCCATGTAATCAATATATTGTGCATATGTAGGCACGAAATTGCTATGATACCAAATTTACTCCAAGTGGTAAATAATCTAGATGAATTAGTGGCTAAAACTCCTTCATTAAGAGGAAGCCACCATGGGCAAATTTGCTTAAGCATATTATTGAGTGGCGAGGTACCCCTACACTCAACCATATGAGTATGAGCATGTACGCACAATCTGGTCAAACTCCGCAAACGGACTAGTTGTGGCACCTAGATAATTACATGTTGATCGCAGTTCGCTGTCTTTCCACTTGGACTAGTATTTACTTTGTCAGATATGGTTTTGTCTAGAGTGAGGTGTATGATGTGATTTCTATGCTGCTCCTAAAGACAATGAGAAATAACTTAAGTGAACTAATAGACAATGGAAAATAAAATCTAAGCTAGCCTAAGTGTGATGAGCATTTGTCCTTAATCATCTGTATGCATCTTGGACCTCGTGTACTACTTCTAGGGTTATTAAGCATACATTACTTAAGCACTAATAGATATGCTACTGGGTCACCAAGTAGTTACACTTAAATGTTTGTGATCAAGACGTACTTATTCCACATTAGCAACAGGAATAGTAAATGATGATAACGAAATATAAACAAAGAAAATAATAAATAATAATTAACAATTAAACAATTAAAAACTAAGTGATTACTGCAATGATGGAGTAGTGTTAATCTTTATTCTCGACTGTGTGTGTGTCCAAGTATGTCACACTCAAAAAAAGATTTCGTACAATTATAGTCATCACACCACAGGCATGCACTTGCAAGGCACTAAAAACTAATTAAAAACTAACTAAAAACTTACAAAGAGACTCGACCCAAAGACTTACCAGAAAGGACCCCCTCCCCATGCGCCTGAGTGCTATATTTATAAGCCAATATAGGAATCATGATATCATGTATATGATATCATATCCAAGCTGAGATATCGCGTACCCGATATCATGTACATGATATCATGTACTCAATATCAGGGCTTGGCAAACCACGATTCATCATACCCCCACGACTGAATAAAAACTCATCCTCAAGTCAAACAAAGTGAGGAACAAGTTCATTCAATTACAAACAATGGCTAGGTATGGGATTATTGAATGACCATGGACTATTTCATGTTGCAGTTTGGGATTAAATAAAATTTGGACATAGACACAAAATACAAAACTTGTGGAACTCATGTGGTTTCCAATGGTGGCAACTTCTCCCTACGTGTCTTTCCTTTGTCTTGTGCTCCAGGCTTCTGAAATTGATACCTTTGAAGAAGCGCTTGAAGTTTCTCCTCCTCTATTTGAGGATCATGAGTCATCCATGCTGATGTTCCAATGTCTGATGAAGTTAGCACTTCCCATGGACATGGCAGCTACAGGAACACTTGATTGGCCTTGACATACTATGCCATAAATAACCATCATTCCTCTTCATACACTCTGGCCTTGACCTCTCCACCTTTTACTTGGCCAAATTATGCAGTGACAAGAGTTTCCTGATGGATGTTGAATGATTGTGCCTCCTACTCTACATGTTCTGCATGAGATCCTTGGCCTCTAGCTCCTCTCAGGCATTTAGTTGCACCTTGAGAAGGTCCTCCTTGCTGTCCTCTTTTAGGGGCCATCTGTAATCACATAAGGACTGATTGTTAGTAAGGTTATTTAAAGAAATTTGATTATCTTATACCTTACTCATTGCCTTTAATAAATATTTAATTCATTACTTAGTGTGATTCTAGAGTTAGAGATATTTCAAGGAAGTTGCCCTAAAAGTTTAATGTTAGACCTGATCTATTTAGGTGACACATAAAAGGACATGTAATGGTTCTAAGGAACGTTCGATAAAATGATGACAAAGGAAAGAATAAATTTGGCAAGGGAGTACTCAGAGGATTTAAAATGATGTGGTGATGTGCAACAAGTATAAATTACAAAAGTCACGTAAGTGAATCCTACCAAAAGTAGGTTCCAACCCATACTTCCCTTGCATAACCTCACCTTAAAATGTTTGTAGGCACTAGACAGGTTAAATGCAACCCACACCTATGCAACAAAACACACACATGTTAAATACCACCATATGAGGTATGAATTCTATGCCACACAAGACACAAGTTAGAAGTACTTAGACCATGAGATGAGACGAATTACAGAAGGGATTGTGGAGATCAGGACGTGAGGTAACTTACCTTGGGCACAATGAATCCTAAGTGTCATGTGTGATTAAAGTACCATTAGCCTTTCACTCCAAGGTCAAAACCAAGTCCATACCTCAGATCAGTGAGATCACATTGTTTCATCCCAATGATAAACAACCATAAGAGCATCATGATAGCAAGGCGTACGATCACTTGGCGTTTTGCACAAGGGAGTAGTAACTCAAATTTTTCTGCGGCAAGTTTTTCTTGGTTTTTTTTTTTTTGCTTCATTTCTTATTTTTTCCCTTGCATTTCTTTTTCTCTTCTTTTTTTTCTTTTCCTTCTCTTTTTCTTCTTCTGGCTACTTTTTGCACTTTGTCTTTCCCAATAGTGATCTAAAGAGGTTGCCAACCTTCAGGCATAGGTGCATGTCTTTCTAGCGGAACCCTATAGAACAACATTGAGTTTCCTTATTGAGTTTCATTATTACTCTTACTCCCATTTTTCATTAGATCTACAAGGACCTTAGTAAAACCAAGCTACATGATAGCACAAACAGATGTCACCAAAGAGAATCCACAAGTCCCATTGATGCCACACCTTGGCCATTCGCTCTTAGTCCATCATTCTTCGCTCTGGGCATAATGAGTACAAAGTTACGTTAAGTTGTAATGATGACAAGAATATCATCATACCTAGAGTAGAAGCTCTTATTAATAGAATGGGTGGGTGGATGTTGTGGGCTCACTGTCGAAATAATTAGTCACTTGAGACTTGATAGCATAGAACAACACCTCAACTGACAAGTCGCATGAGTATTTTATTCAACGATGAGATTACCCTCAAAAAGATAAAACGACAAATTAAAAATTGCAAAACAAAAAATTGTAAAGTCAAAGAAAAGTTAAAACACTTACTAATACTACTTGTTAGAATGGGGGGTATCCCCCATGAGTAAATCGTTGAGCATGGCTAGAATTAATAAATGAAAAATTTGGATCCATGTATGTTGGAAACATTGGGGTCCGATCATATCCAAACCACTGGTTTCTTTTGATGTGGTGGTAGGAATGTACCCAAATTGGAGTTCACAAACTTGATGAAAGTAGGCATAGTAGGGCAGATTATAAGATGTGTTCATGTGGGAAGAAGCTAATCCACTATGGCACCCATGACCATAAGATGGTATGCAAGGATCGATATGTCTCCCTACATGGTTATATCCATTAGGTTGCATGGTTATTGGAGCGTTAATTGCTGGCTTGGATGAGGTAATAGGAGACGTTGAGTTCGAAGAGGAAGATGCATCACAATGCTAGGCTTGTGCTGACTTGGAGGATGTAGTGGTTTCAAAACCATGCTGCCTCTTTCTACTCTCATGCCTAAAGAAAGGATGCTTCTAACATTGTGGAGGACTTTCACTATTGTTGATAGTAGCAGCATAAGTAATGTTTTTGGGTTGGTGCTATGATGCAAAACCTTCTAGAACAACTGGTGGCAATGTAGAAGGAGGTGAAGGATGAGAATATTGAGCGTAAGGAGAAGTGGAAGGAACCTAAGGTGGTGATCTTATGGGAGAGGACATGTGCTAATAGTACTTGGGAGAATGATAATAATGAGGTTAAGTAGAGGATGTTGATCTAGTTAGGGAAAGAGGGTGTTAAACATAATAAACATTTGGTGTCGGGGTATACAAAGGGTGTGGTTTGTTTGGCAATGGCCTCCTCCATGGCTGGGGGTTTTGCCACTGCGATTGGACATTGTACTTATGTACGAAATCTGAATGTAGCATTCCTTCCCAATGCTCATGTAAATGTGAGAATACTGGGCATTGGCTTTCGAGGTGATCATACAGACAAACATTTCATTAATAATTATGATTGGCAGTTAAGCCCCTATCCTTATTTTCTTCAACCCTTCTTTTCGATTATCGAGTGGTGTACTATCCTATTTTTCAATTTGGCATCCTCTGTTTCTTTTGTTGTCATAATGGTCATGCATGGTTCTACCTCTAATAATGTTTGCATATTCTCCACATTTTTCATGTACCCATTCCGTCATCTTATTGATCTTTACCTCAATTTCATCTAGTGATTGTAGTATTAGCAAAGATGATTCAACCTCCTTGAGGTGAGTTGATTTCTTCTTTTTATGATTATGAACCTTTGTTACTTCAAGAGTTTGGTCCTGTTGAGATTTTTCAACATTCTCCCATTTGGCTATTTCTCCTTCTTCTTTTGCTACCCACTTAATAAGCTCTTGGAATTGATGGATTCATAGTTCATATAGTTGACCTAGGGCATACATCCCTAGGGTCTCCCTTGTTTCATTACGAAGCATATCCATGATGTGATACATTAGCCTTTCCTTGGAGAACCCATGGCCTGAGCATTTGTTTAACAAAGAGTAATATCTTTCTAAGGCCATGTCCAAGGGTTCATGTTTCCCTTGTTTCCACTCTTGGATTTGTCTCCTCAAGGCTGACACTCTTACATAGGTTTGATATCTTTCATTAAAGAGGTTTACCATTGTAGGCCAATGGCGAATTGAATTTGATTTTAAAGATCTTTACCATACTTTTGCTTAGCCAATGAGTGCCATAGGAAAGAGCTTAAGTCTTTGCCATCCATTATCAATATTGTTCCATGCACAAGCATCGTAGAAGGCTTGTAAATAATGTTGTGGATCTAATTCATAGCCTCCTAAGAACTTGGGAAAGTTGTTTAAGTCAATCTTGGGTAGACAACTTTCGTTATGATGCCTGCGAGATATTTGAATAGCCTCTGTTATATGCATTATGCTCTTAATGGCTAGTAGGGGTTCATCGTCACTAAGTAGGTTGTGAGTTTGTGAGTTGGGAAAATGTTGTCTTTGTTCAAGTTGGCATTCTTGATTTTGCCTGTGGGTTTGATTTTTATTTCTATGTTGACCCCTTGAGGAATAGCCATCCATGTCACAAACCGACATTGAAAGAGTAGAGAAAGAGAGGTAACTGAAAAACTTGTCATGACTTTTGTAAGTCTTCCAATCATCCCCTGAAATATTCTTCCTACCCATTGAGAAGGTCCTAGGCCTTATGAGCCCCCTCATTCTAGGGGATGTCCCACCTTCACTAGAGGTGTCTGAGTTGGATGACAAAAGTCCTTGAGTATTGTTGGGGTGTTTATGAACATATGAAACTCCTGCATAAGATTGAGTACTCCAAACTTCTTCATTGGTTCTCCAATGAATTGCCTCGCTAGTTGTTGTGCTAACATTGTCTTGTAAGAAAGACATTGTTGTGAATTATGTCTGACTTATTTGCAATTAATTTTTTTCTGAAAGATATATCATTGATAATTCGTTACAGCGATCTTGTATGATATAACTAATCTAGATAACTAGAACCGTCCTTGGAAATGGTGCCAACGATGAGCAACAAGGTACCCCTATGCTCAACCATACAAATACGTGCATGTATGCATGATCCAGTTGAACTCTACAGATAGACTAGTTGTGGCACTTAGATAGTTACACGTTGATCGCAGTTCGTTGTCTTTCCACCTGGATTGGTATTTGCTTTGTCACATATGGTTTAGTCCAGAGTGAGGTGTATGACGTGATTTCTAATTACTATGCTACTCCTAAAGACAATGAGAAATAACTTGAGTGAACTAATAGACAATGGAAAATAAAATCTAAGCTAGTCTAAGTGTGATGAGCATCCATTCTTAATCATTCATACGCATCTTGGACCTCATGTACTACTTTTGGGGTTACCAAGCACACATTACTTGATCACTAATAGATACGCTACTAGGTCACCAAGTAGTTACACTTAAATGTTTGTGATTAAGACGTACTCATTCTGCATTAGCAACAGAAATAGTAAATGACGATAAAGAAATATAAACTAAGAAAATAATAAATAATAATTAACAATTAAACAATTAAAAACTAAGTGAATGCTGCAATGATGGAGTAATCTCGATATTTATTGCTGATTATATATGTGTCCAAGTACGTCACACTCGAACAAAGGTTCCATACAATTACCATTATCACACTGCAAGCATGCACTTGGAAGGAACTGAAAACTGACTAAAAACTGACAAAGAGACTCGACCTAAAGACTTACCAGAAAGGACCCCCTCCCCATGTGCCTGAGTGCTATATTTATAGGGCAACACAAGAATCATGATATCATGTATATGATATCGTATCCAGGTTGAGATATCGCGTACCCAATATCATGTACTCGATATCATGTACCCAATATCAGAGCCTGGGAAACCACAATTCATCACATATCTACTAAAACTGTAATATAATTGTAATTCTAATACTTACTAGGTATGCACTATGTCTTCCAAATTTGTTTAAGAACCAAAGAACTAGGAATAGAAATAGCTTGAGAAAAAAGAAGATAGTGAAGAAAATTATTAGAAGACCAACTATTGTCATTTTTAGGTTTTCCTGCATATGTCTATTTCTTAAGAGAAGCATCCAAACATGATATTCATCAATGTACTTTGTAATTCCTATTGCTAAGAGATAAATACCTTAATTATAAAAATTAATGAAGCCAAGCCCTACATATTCTTATGTTACTTAGAAAACCAAATAAACTAACATATAATATGATTGATGAGTGGCGAGGTACTCCTACGCCCAACCATACGAATACAAGCATTCACGTGCAATCTAGTCGAACTCTAAGGATTAAGTGCTTATGCACCTACATAGAACAAGGATGAGTTATGCAGTCACTGTCTTCCCAAGCTTACTTGTAAGGCACAATTGTATGATTAAGTAAACTTGAGGTGCATGATTTTTATGTTTTTCTTTCATATTTTCTATCCTGGTCTCCTAAGTGTATGTAATGAAAAGATTTAATTAGCTAGTGGGTTTTGTAACTCTAATGTGAATCAAACCCTAACACCAGTATCCGTTCCCACTCTCTAGACACATACTGAACTAGTGTAACACTACTAGGATTACCAAACACTAATCGTTACTCGGTTACCAAGTGTTCAACATATGCTCAAAGTGGTCGTGCTGAGTGTGCTAATTCATTGGTAATTGAAAATTAATAATTCTATGAAATAACATTAATTAAATATTGAAAGCATCAATTAACAATAAATAACATGAAATGCAATTAAGTTATTCTGAATGTTGTAGGGTTTATCACAAAGTTCATCTTTATTTCTGGACACAAGGTGTGCTCACGTACACAATGCTCAAATAAAGATTCGTTTACTCTATGACTCCTACTGTGGGCACTTAGAAATAATTCTAACAATGGAATAGAAAAACTACAAGAGTTCAGCTAAGGGACTAAAAAACTAATGCTCAAGACAAAGTGCCCCTGTCTCTTATTAATAGCCAATGAGACAAGTTCCGACATCATGTGTCCAATATTGGGGATCCAATACCGATATTGCGTATCTGATATCATGGATCCGATATCATGGATTTGATATCAGAGTACTTATTTGGTGACTCATCATACCCTCATAACTAAACGAAAACTCATCCTTGAGTTCCTTACAAACTATTGGAAAAGTATGGGATTATTGACTAAACAACAACTAACAATGATATGGAATGACAGACTCAAAGTGCTGAGTGACTCGATCGACAAACGTATTACAACATTGGTGTTCATAACCATTGCGGTGAACAATGTACATAGATGACCTCACTTGATAGCTTCAAGAGAGAGAGCAAAGAAAATGAAGCACGTTGCTGCCAATGTCAAAAATCTGCACACCATTGTTCATCATGGCCACATGACTTAGCTTGTTCCTTTCGTAAATGCTCCTACTCTAGTCCATCCTAAGTGCTCCCTCCTATCCTAGTCCATTGTTCATGTGAGTGCCATCTACACACATAACACAATCACAAATTGGCAAGGATAGATAAGATATAATGTAGTTGATACCTTACCTTGATATGAAGCACATTGGTTAGGTTGTGGGTATGGCAGATACTGGGTTAGAGGTTTGTAAGTGATAACTACCCAAGGTGTAGGGGTGAGATAAGTAATGGGATGGAAAAATTTGCAACAGGCCCCCACAACTAAGAGTAAACCTCTAATAGCAACAACATAGAAAACGAAAGAAAAAGGAATATAGGAGGAAGAACAATGGTGATTCCAATAAAAATGTAGAGAAAATCAAAAATGGATGTCATGGATGGGATGAAATGATAAATAGTTGATTGCAAGAAATGTTTAAGGGAAATAACTTAACAATTGTACCAAAAAGGAATGCTAGTGGGTCCTCCCCAAAGCAGGCTCATGCCCTTTAAGCCTTAACAAGCCCACAAACCAAAAAGTCCATCAGCTCTAGGAATGACATATGGAGACAACACTTAAGAATTCACCCAAAAGAATTTACCAAAGAATAACAATGCACCAACCAAGATACAGACTAATCATAAAATTGGCAATGAAGTAGAATACAAGAAGAAAGATGGAAAGAGAATAGAGAATGAAATGGAATCTCAAAATCAAGGTTGTGTAAAGTCCCTTGTGTATTATGTGGTTAAGGTGACTTAATAAAATTTAGCCCAAATCTAGATTAAAACTAACCACATCCAGTGACCTTGCATCAACACACTTGACCAATCCATCCTCCTAAAGCAACAAGAATGCTTTCACAGAGCGACCACCATTCCAAAAAGAGAAGAATAGAGAAGCAGGAAGTGAGAAAGGGCCTTAATTAGAGGGAACCTTTACGCATGGGTAACATATCTTTCCAGTGCCATAACCAATGCTTGTAGAACATGCTCCTTTTTTATGTCTAAGGGGTGTGCTTTGAATTCCCACTAGTTATTTATTTATTTATTTGAGTGGAAACCATATCTTGCAAAGACTTATTAGGTTCATTCAACTTCTTGATATTAGTTGACAACGAAATGGCAAAAAACCTATGAAAAACATTCAAGTTCCCAAGAGAATAGCTAGCACAAATGTGTTGAATCCCCTTGAAGTCACACCCTTTTCAATCCATTTGAATCTTTCTTTGGTTTGAAGAATACCAAGCCACAAATTCATTACTAGCTTTGAGCATTTCCAAAACAAAGGGAGACCATAGAGTTGAATGGATGAATGGATGATGTGGACTCATTGCCTGTTTTATCAAAAGAAACCATATCTTAACATCAACATTAAAAGTCAAAGGTAAAAACTAAACATTAGTAAGCAACACTATTATAGTACAATCCACCATCATCAGCACTTATTACATGACGAGTGAGAATAAATCAAACAAAATGTAAAAGAGAAAGAAATAGTAAAAATGTTAACAATGATGTAAAACAAAAATAAGTAAATATGAAAAATGTGTAAAACAAAAATAAGTAAATATGAAAAATGTGTAAAACAAAAAAGACAAAAGAAACTGAGGGCTTAGAATAATTAGCATTAGTGGCCATCTCCCCCATGACTAAGTTTGAAGGAGGAGATCTAAAATAATGAGTAGGGTTCTCCATTAGCAGAGGTAGTGTTAGTACTGGCTATTTTAGGCTCATGGAAAGGTTTGATTTGCTGAATGTTGAGTAATAATTTCTTATCCGGGCTTCCAAGTTTATAGATCATCATGGCCCCTAAAGGAAAAGTTTCATGAATGATATAAGGTCCTTCCCACAATGTTTGAAATTTAGTTCGTTGTGGCACATGTGTGGGATTCCAATAAAGAATCCTATCTCCTAGTTGGTATTTGACTTTCCTAATTCTTAGGTCATGATGTTGCTTGTTGAAGGTCTTGTGTAATTCATTGGATGACAGGACGACTACCAAATTTTCATCTAGCAAGTTAAGATTCATTAATTGTTATTTCTATGCTAGATTGAGGTCAAGGTTAAGGTCACATGCTGTAGATAGTGTATGGAGCTCAGCTTGCATAGGAAGTGTTGGAAGTTTACCGTACACTAACTCATAGGGCAAATAGCCTACAGGGAGTTTCCATGTGCAATGGTAGGCCCAAAGAGCATTGTTCAGTTTGGTGCTCCAATCTCACCTATATTTGCTAATGGTTTGAGTCAAAATTTTTGTAATTTCCCTATTGGTGACTTCAGCTTGACCGTTCCCTTGAGGATGATATGGTGTAGTCAGTTTATGCTCAACTCCTAAGCATTACATCAACTTCCGAAAAGTCACACCTGTAAAATGTGTACCATTATCAGAAATAAGTGCACAAGGCATGCTAATCCTATTTACGATTTGTTGTTGAACAAATCGTGCAGTGGTAGATGATGTACAGTTGGTAACAGTGACTGCTTCCGCCCATTTTGTAAAATAATCAATAACAACAACGATGTATGCTTTTCCATTAGACATTGGTGTAATAGGCCACATAAAATCAATACCCCATATGTTGAAGGGTTCTAAGGGTTGAATCCATTGTTGTCATCAAGGCTTAACTACTTGCTTAAGATTTAGGTTCAGTTGTCTTTGTGGTTGTCATCGAGACTTTACAGAGGGGTTAGTGTAAATTCTATGCTGGCATATCCTAGGATCTATTCCGGTTAATTTGGGATATGACTAAGCAAAGGCTTTTGACCATTTGTTTACCATCTTTAGCAATCTTTCTTTTTGTTGAGGAGAAAGCTTAGCATTAATCATTACTGATTTTCCATTCTTGAGAAATGCATGCTCCATACTGGTGGGCAACAATTTTAATTCAAGGGGCTCTTGCTTAAACTCGTCAAGGATTTCCAACTTCCCTCACTTGATATTTTTGGTGTTAGTACTTGGAAGTTGGTGATGGACTTACTCTAATTCATCTGTGCTATCGATATAGGCATAAGTCAAGCTCTCAGTTGGTTCCATGCATAAAGTTGAATTGCTCTCTAGGTTAGCTGTCAGCCACTAGGTGCCTTCCTATTTTGTGGCTGCTGCATACAGGCATCTTTGTATGTTAGTTACTTGTGCACATTGATTGCATGCAGGCAATGTTAAACATTGTACAAAACAAGACTTTTGCATGCAATTATACCCTGTGTCACTGTATGGGATGCATGGAACTTTCTTCTTCTTGATCTTTCCAAACACATTTTCTTTTGATAACTCTAGGGAAAGATCATGTATTCCTAGGCGTGCATCAATCGTACTTAGCCATGCTCTTTCCATTATGACTGGAAAGTCCCCCTTACAATTGCTGACTTGGATTACTAGAAAATCAGCTAGATACGACCACCCACAAATAGTGGTAACAATGTCCTCCACTAGTCCCAATGGAATAGTGATGGACTGGTTGGCCAACTCTAAATGAATGTTACTCTTCTTTAGTGGAGGCAGGTTTTAGGCTTTATACATCTTCTGGGAGATTAAATTAGCACTGGAACTTGAATCCAAAAGAGCTTTGCAAGGGTCATTTTCAGCGATTTGCAAATAAAGAAGAGGAGTTCCAAGATCAGATAATTTCCTAGGAAGATGGCCAGCTTTAATCCAATCAGTGATGACATGGGTTCACATAATAGTGTGCATTGAGTGCAGTCTTTGGTTTGAAGGAAGCTTCGAAGATTCAAACAATGATAAGGCATTTGGATAATTAGCTGCTTATGGTTGTAAGGACTTGGTTGGGCTATTGGTTCTAAAGAAATGTCTCTTCTTTGATTTGTTGTTTGAACAAGCAGTAGGTTGAAGATTAATAGCCCTTGTAGAGTTACGTTGTTGTGGCTGGGCAGGAAGCTTGTCTTGCATAGTTAGAGCAGGTGGTAATGAAGTTGAGGGTGGAAGAAATGTAGACAGATGAGAAGGATAGTACGTATGTGGAGTGTCACCCTGAGAAGGAGAAATTCTATAGTACTCAGGGGTCTGGTAGTGAGGTTGAAGAGCAACATGACTAGTAGAGTCACGTGGAGAGATCGACTATTGAATGCAATACTCATATGGGTCAAGTTGATGGTAAGGATACTATTGACATGGTGGTGGCATTCCAGATGATTGTGGGTTTTTCCACCATTGATATTATTCATTCGATTGTGGTGAAGCTCCACTCAAATAATATGTTGAGGGTTGATGAAACTACCTTGGGTTACCTTGAGAATAAGGTAACGTTCTAGGTGTTTGCCGTCTATTTAATCATGCATTTAGTACATATACCCTAGACTTTTGTAGATGTGACACCACTAGGCAACATCCCTTAGGATGGTCATATTGGCAAATCTCACATCCACCATCATTGTTTGTGTCCAAATCCACAACTTCTTCAATGATGGCAAACTTGCCCTTACCCTTATTACGTGCATACTCAACTTTTTTCTTTTTCCTTCTCTCTCAATCACTACTTTGTTCTCTAGACTACTCTACTATTTTTAGGATAGTTTGAAATTTATCATCTAGAGAGTTCCACATTTGATCCACTTTTGTCAATACTTTTGATGCAAATTTTTGAATGGGCAAAGTCTTTGAATTCACCGTCTCTTCAAGTGGTGACTCTTCTTCATCTTCACAAAATATAATTTCCTTCTTTCGAAGGAAAGGATCTCTATTGTACTTCTTTGCACATTCTCTTTTCCTCAACTTGCCCTCCTCCTTGGCAACTTGCTCCAACAATCCTTGTATTTGATGGGCTCTGAGCTTAAATAGCCTTCCTTGAGCATAACTCCCAAGGGTTCTTCGCGTTTCGTACTTAAGCACATGTACAAGATGGTGTAGTTGTTCCTTCTACGAGTAACCATGGCTAGGACAACAATGTAACAATGAATAATATCGGCCCATGGCAGCATCCAAGGATTTGTGTCCTCCTTGTTTCCATCCTTGGATTTGCTTACGCAAGTTGGACACTCGGGAGTACATTTGATACTTATCGTTGAATAGCTCCAACATGGTACTCCATCGATGAATAGATTCCAGTTCTAAGGACCGATACCAGCTTTTTGCTTCCTTGATCAGTGACCGTGGAAACAACTTTAGCTTTTTCCACTCATTTTCTATATTCTGCAAAGCATATGCGTCGTGGGATGCTTGCAAATGGTTTTGAAGATCAAGATTGTATCCCCCTTTGAATCGTGGGATGTTATTCATGTCTAGTCTTTTGATCCTACTATCTTTCTAGTGCCTTGTTAGGATCCTAATGGCCTTTTTTATATGTAACATACTTCGAGTGGTGAGTAGGGGTTCATCGTGATCATGTTATCTATGGCATTTATGATGCCTATAGTATTCCCTACTCTCCCTTCTTTCATGATGTGCCTCTCTAGAATGCTCTGGAATGCCCTTGTCCCCTTTCTCTACTATTTTGTCAATGATTTCTGTTTCTCCTACCATTGTCCTCATGGTCTTTCCCTTTACGACTGCGTTCAGATTCTGAAGAAGAAGGGAAATAAGATGATGAAGGTGAAGAGGAAGGAGGACTGGCACCATGATGGTGTCTATCACCTTCTTTTTGGTGGTCATGGCCTTGATCGTGATTACGATTGAAATGTCAATCATTATCATGTGTCTGTGTTCCTTTTCTAGATCCTTTGTGTTCATTGGTACCTGATGAGTGGCTAGGTACCCCTACGTCCAACCATGCGAATCACGACCATTCACACGCGACTTGGTCGAATTCCATAGACTGTAAGCAGTTTGCATACACCAAACCCTAACCAGCAAAACCTTGGGTTAGAACAATCGTTGTCTTCCCAACCTCACTTGTGATGTTCTGATTACGATGGTTAAGTGAGATTGAGGCAAATGATTTTTATGGCTTTTTTTCACTTTATCTTCTAGCAGCTAATTCTTGAAATGGAAAGTAAGGAATGGAATATTACATAATCTATAGTTATCCTAATCTATATCTTAACTCTTCCTAGAATATGTATCTAATCCCATCTTCCGTGCACATCCTAAGCATCCCCTAGCCACTACTGGCTTACTAGACGTTAAGTGTTGCTGGGTTGCCAAGTGTTAGGTTTATGTTCGAGATGGTCATACTTATGGTTTTTACAACTATAAGAGAGCGATGGCGATTAAAGTAATAACAATGGAAACTTAAGGAATTATTAAAGCATAGAAATATTAAACTATTCAATGCATCAAATGACTAAGTTCAATTGCTGCAAGGAATGCTTGAAAAGCTTGTCTTTATTGTCATTCACGCCAATGGCTCAAGTACATCAGCGCTCGAATAAAGAGCCGAACATCTTTCTTACACCTACTATGGGCACTTGAAAAATATTCTAACTCTCATGGAAACAAACTACAAGAGCTTCACTACAACTGCCAAAAAGGTACCTAAGTGTGGCGGAAGCACACTTATTTATCGGCTAGAACAAGCTCCGCATAAATGGGGCCACGTAGACACATGGACAGATGCGTCAATGGGGCAGTGTCGACATGATCGTGTATACGGGGCCACGTATATGTGGCCTAGTCGACACATCAACTGTTTAGCACTTCATCATACCTCCAAAACTGAGTAAAAACTCATCCTCGAGTTTCTCTACAATTTGGAAGGTATAAACTTCTTATTACAACACACATAACACAACATGAATTTCACTGATGCAGCAAGTGCCCGAGTGTACAAAGAGGAACAAATTACAAAATTGGTGATGTTTAGAGACAAAATTGAACACTCTGATGATCCTGGATTCTCTGCTATGCTGAAAGGTGCAAAAATTTCTGGAGAAGATGGCATCGTCCCTAGTGGCGGTGGTTCTAATGGACTTTCACCAACCCCTGGCGCATATGGCGGTGGTGGCGCAGATGATGGTTGTCCTGCAGCAACTACAACTTCTTGAGGCAATTGAAAAGCCTCCAAGATAGCCCTCATTTTCTCTTCCTTGCTTCTGGGATCATTCACTATCCAAGTAGCTTCACCAATGTGTGTCGGGACTAGAACCTCCCAAGGACATGGAAGTGCAGGGAAGAGTTCTTTCAAATTAAAAAACCAAGCTACAAACTATTTTCATTAGATGTCAAATGCTCAAATTAATAACGGTAACTACTGGTAGTCATTCATTCGTCGGGCCAAGTTCTCAGTGACCTCACACTGCCCTTCAAAATGACTGTAGAGAACCTCGAGTTCTACATTTGCTGCTTCCAATTTTTGTTTTGTCACTTTATGCACTTGGAACTCGCCCTTGTATAAAGAATACGAGGTGGCCACCTACTTTTCTAGATTAGACTGTAGTCTTCCAGCTATTAGCATAGCCAGGTTTGCATAGCGAAGGTTGGCCAACTCCATGTACTTTATCATTTCTTCAATCTGCAGTTCCTTGAGGCAGATTTCAACCTGGTTGTAGGCATTCAACCCATCAAAGATGGGTTGCCATACCTCACCTCCTTCTCAGAGCAAATAGAGTGCTTGGTTCAATTTGGCCTTGGCGACTTGAATATGCTTTTCATTCACTTCCTTCTATAATCCCACTTGGTCCCTATAATGATTTTTAACTTTCTCAAACTTAAGGGCTTCACTTTTCCAAGCAATGATTTTGATGGCTGATTTTTGTCGCAAGGCACGAACCTCCTCCATAGACAGATTTCAATTTTTGGTGACTAACCTCCTCACATCGGCGTTCACCCTAGCTAGCTCTTCCTGTTGTTGGTGAATGAATCTTTTCATGTGCTCTTTTTTAGCACCCACATTGCGTAGGTGATGGACTTCCGTGGTCAGCTTGACATTCTCCTAGCAAACCTCTGTCAAGTCCTTGTTTAGATTATATGCAATGAGCATCTACCAAAGACTTATCAAAGATCACCAACTCATGCTCATCCTCAACTGTCTAAAGTTTAACTTCAAGTTGTTGAAAAGCTTCATCTCCGGTGAGTACATAGTTGAGGGGAGCTAGATTGGCAAGTTGGATCCTTAATTGGGCAACTTCTTTTGCCAAGCCTTGATAATTGGCTTGAGCAACTTCGAGTTGCCCCTCCAATATGAGGCTCTTACTCCTTGCCGAGAGCAGCTCCGACTAGGTTGCAGTGATGTTATCCGGAAGATCAAAAACATTTGAAAGCAGTTGCCCATTTCCCACTAGTAGATCCAATAGTTCTTCATGTTGGGCTGCATCGATCCTACTACGTGAAGTCCTAGCAGACGCTTGTACATCTTCGAGTCCATGTACATATGGTATAGGTGCCATCGGTGCATTGAGGGCCATAGCAATCATGTCAGCAACCACTTTGGTCATAATCTCTTATCCTTGGTGCTGCATCACTAGGACTGTCGCCCCCTCTCCATCCTGCAAGCATACTGAAAAATTAGCAGCATTTCCTAAAATTTCAGGAAACAATTGTTGAGTGGATATGATTACTTCTCGAACACTAGGATCAGTTCTTGTGGGTACTTGTGTTCGGGTGACAAATAACATTGGCCCTGCTCTTTCTAGCAAACTTACTAATCAAGCCACTTGCTCCAGGTGGCTCATTACAGAGCAGTAGACTGAAGGGTCTTCTCCTCCATCGGTCCCTCCAGATTGCTTTTGTTAGCTCAAGAGCGATTGTCAAATTTCACATATATGTTCTACGATGGTTTGCAAATCTAACCTCGTTGTTTGTGCAGGTGGTGGAGGTGGTTGCTGCTCTTCCTCCATTTTTGTGGTGGCTAGAGTCCTGTCTTTCATCATTTCTCACCATGAGGCAATCGGGGCATACCGAAGTGTATCCTTGGCATAGCATGCTATCCCTGCTCATTTGCATAATTTCCTGATTATGCAGGGAAAGGGTAGAGCCTGCCTTCCACATTCGCTTTCAACAAATCTTTTCTCAATCTCTAAAAACAACAATTGTAGAAGGCTCATTGGGAATTTTCTGCTTAGAGTGGCACATGCACGAGCGGAAAAGGCAGTGATCTTGCTTGGTCTCACCATTGGGTTTAGGTGATAAGACACAATCTTTGAGTATACCCTCTCCGTAGTGGTCAAAGTGCTAAACTCTTTATGATCCACCCCATAGCACTACCTAATCCATTCCCCTTTTACCTCAGGATCTGCTTGCTTAGGAATCTCCACCACATCAACTCCAGTCTCAAGCAACCCCAGAGCTTGTGTGATCACTTTCGCAGAGTAAGAGACATAGATGTCCTTGATTCTTACTCTAGACCCTGGCTGCCGATTTGTCTAGAAGAGCTAAGTCTCTCCTAAGTAGCATTCACCACTGGATGTGATGATTGGCCACATAGGAGAGTTTTGTAATTGGAGCCTCACCTCTTCTAGTGCATTCTTAAGGAATGGTCATAAGTTTAACTCTTGCAAGACCATTCATTGCACCTCCCTTGGCTTGATAGCGTCAAGACATGCCTGGGTCAAGGTGACCTCAAGCTGCAGCGCTATTGCTAGAGTCGAATCCCCTTGCGATTGTTCATTGGGGATCTCCTCTTCAGGAATCTAATGAACAGATTCCACATTAGGCCCTTCATAGAGGGGGCCAGTTGCATGGGAGCCCTCCATGTGCTCTAGGTGCTGCACACCTCGTCCTCTTCCCGTTCATGGCCGCTTGTCCCTTGGTTGTGACAGTCCTTCTCCCCTTGGATGCCTTGGTTTTGGTGCCATTTGCAATCAAACATAACCACTAATTAATATTGTGCATAAGTTGCTCAAAATGACCCTCATACACCTTCTTAGTTTGACTAAGTTATGGTACTAGCACATGCATCCCATTAAATTGCCCGAACTGCTAATTGATGGGTTAAAACCAAAAACAATAAGGCATGAGTTGGGGTTAGAATATTCTTTTTTTTCTCCCTTTAAGAGGTGGTAAGTCTATATATATTAAATTCAATTTTAAGTTTTATTACAATAGACCTCCCCCCCCCCCCCCAATGACTAAAAGCATACCTCCAGTTGCTAAAGAGGGGAAGGATAGGTTGATGCGAATGCGCGATAGAAAAAGTAGGTACTTGGGAAGAAGTGAGGTAGAAAAATTAAAAAATATCCCCCCAATTTGTGTGCAAAATGAACAAAAATGTAATGTGTGACTAAGGTATATATAGAGTTTTGGTACTACGTCGACGAGGCTACGTATACATAGGGGGCTGCGTATACGGGGTCATGTCGACACAGGGGGTCGCAAACATTGACCAGCATTGACTAGCTTGATAAAAGCCCAAATAATGGATTTAAAACACTAGATTGGGGTGGTTGAAGAGCTGGAGAGATTGAGAACTTGGCCGAGAGAAAGAGGAAGGTAAGTGGGCGCAAAAGGGAGTCAAAAGTAGGAGAATGTGGGGAACAAGAACTCCTCGGAGAAGAAGTTGAGCGATGGGTATCATGAAAACAATCCACTGACAAAATCAAGAGGATGGAAGACTAACAAACGGGACTAGGGATATGCAAGTAGGTCCTCCCCATAGGAAGTGGTAGCCGCAGTAGCCCTTGCATATCCTCAACACCGGAGTCCGTGGGCCTCAGGGTCAAGAAATGGTGCTCGCAAGTTAATACTCCCATCCATGAGAACCTACCAAAGCATGAGGAGTGCACAAAAAGCACGACAAACTATCAAAACATAAGACAGTCAGTGAGGTGAGTCATGGAGAGAAATGGGTAAAGAGAGAGGAGTGAGAAATGGAATTCCGATTATCGATCACATGAAACCCCATGTGAAGTTGTGGTTAAGTGTAGGACCTTTCCCAAGTTCAAACCTAAAACTAACCATGTACAGTGACATCGTAGCAACATGTGAAGACACATCCACCCCCCAAGTGTACAAGAATGCACCCATAGAGAACCACCACTCCAACAAGCATGAGAGGAAGGAAGTGAAATGAGACTAAGTTAGAGTGGATGGAGCGAGTCCCATAACTAGTGCTTATGGCCCGTGAGAGGTGGTCTAAGGGGTGTGCTTTGAATTCCCACATAGTTAGGATTTTTTTTTATTTTTATTGTGATTTTGTGGGAACCACACCATGCAAAGACCCATTCTTGGTTGCAAGCATTCGACCAAGGGGTGTGCTTTGAATCCTCATGTTTTTTCTTTTTCTTTTTTGTGTTTTTGCAATGAGGACCACACCATGCAAGTTCAAAATGCCAAGGAGCTTCGTTGTAGAGAAGAATTTGGAGTGGTAAGAAATCCATAAGGACACTCCCGCAACCTAGGGGATAGAAGAGGACGACGAATGTTGCATTCCCCTTGAAGTCACACCCGATTCAAACCATTGGGTCATCCCCGAGTCTGGGAACTACACAAGTCATGCATTAATTAAAAAGTTTTTAAGTGAAGGGGGTTGCATGTTTCCAAAGGAAGGAAAACCATGGAGTGGATGAATGGGTGGATGACGTGGACTCACTACTGATTTTATGAGATGAGAGTAGATGTAAACTCCAAGAACAACAATGTGAGGGTGGGAGCGAGATAAAATAGGTGGACCATTTCACATGACCCATCGCAACGAAAACCATCCACACCATATACCTGATGATAATAAGATGACTTATTAGCAACCTATTGGAAATTAAACACACACACACACGAATAAATAAGCAACAAAGAAATGGAAAAGTAATTAAAGAAAGGAAAATTTAGTATGAACTGGCAAACGTATGAACGATGTTGAAAAATAAAAAAGTGTAAAACAAAAAGTTCAAAAAATAGTGAGGAGCGTAGTAGAATGGATCAACATGGAGGATAGTCTCCCCCACGACTAGGCTGGAAGGAGGAGACTTGAAAAATGGAATGAGGCTGTCCCAGTAACAATGAGGTGGTAGCACTAGTTGGGTGAAGTTCACGAAAAGGTTTTAATTGTTGCTGATTGACCAACTATGTTCTCATGGGGTCCTCAATTTTGTGTATAAGTAAGGCCCCAGATGGGAAGGTTTCGAAGACAATGTAAGGTCCTTCCCATAGTGTTTGAAACTTGGTAGGTTGCAGTACGTGTCTAGGGTTCTAGTAAAGTACCTTATCTCCACATTTAAATGTTACCTTCTGAATCCTTAGATCATGTTGTTTTTTACTGTAGGCCTTGTGTATCTCCTTTGCTGATAGGGCCACCAGTCGATTCTCATCGAGCACATTTAGGTTGATAAGTCATTTGCATTGTGCTAGTCGTAGGTCAAGACCCAAGTCACAGGCTATAGATAGTGTTCGGAGTTCTACCTAGATTGGAAGTTTCAGTAGCTTACCGTACACTAACTCATAGGGAGAGTAACCTATAGGAAGTTTCCAAGTGGAGCAATAGGCCCAGAGGACATCATTAAGTTTGGTGCTCCAATCCATCCTATATTTATTGATGGTTTGAGTGAGGATTTAGGTGATCTCCCTATTGGTGACTTCGGCCTGTTCGTTGGCTTGGGGGTGATAAGATGTTGTAAATTTATGGGTAAGCTCCAAGCATTACATGAGTTTATGAAAGGTGATGCCTGTGAAATGCATTCCATTGTCTAAGATGAGTGCACATGGCACTCCAAACCTGTTTATGATTTGCTGTTGGACAAATCATGCGATGCTGTTGGAGGAATAATCGATGACAGCTGCTGCCTTTGCCCACTTTGTGCAGTAGTCCACAGTGACGATGATGTACACCATTCCATTGGATAGGGGTGTGATGAGACCCATTAAGTCAATGCCCCAAATGTCAAAGGGTTCTAGTGGTTGGATCCACTGTTGAGGTCCCTCCATTCATGCAATCATCCCACCATCTCTCTGGCATCGTTCATAGGAGCGGGCAAACCATTGTGCATCCCTAAAAATTGTAGGCCAGTAATATCCTGCAAGTAGGATCTTAATGGTCGTGCATCATCCAGCATAGTGGCCCCCATAAGGGCCCTCATTAACATCTTGGAGGACATGCAATGTATCAGCATTAGGGACACACCATCGAACTAGGCCATTTGCGCATACCTTATAAAGGTAGCCATTGATTTCCATGAAGTCCTTGGCCTTATGGAAAAACTGTTGTTTCTGCCAATGGTCCCACTCCTTTGGCAATTCCTGAGTTGTGAGATAAGTAAGGATGTGGCTGAACAAAGGTGATTCTTTGGGCACCTGTGTCTCGATCACTCCTATGAAGAGGAGTTCATCTGGAAATTGGTCAAAGAGTGGCTCCTCCTCTTTTGCATTATCCCATTGCAACTAAGACAAGTGGTCAGTGACCACATTCTTGGTTCCCTTCTGGTCTACCATAGTGAGGTCAAACTCCTAAAGAATCACTAGCCACTGTATGATACAAGGGCTCACCATTGGTTTGTCCATTAGGAACCAGATGGCACTATGGTCAGTATGCACAAACACCTTATACCCAAGCACATAGTGTCCGAATTTTTCCAAGGCGAACACCACCGCCATCAACTCTTTTTCAGTGGTGGTGTAGTTAAGTTGAGCACCCACAATGCTACAACTTGCACAGTGAATATAGTATGGGCATTTTTTATTGTCCTACTGTGTAAGCACAGCTCCCAATGCGTAGTTGGATGCATTTATCATGATGTGGAAGGGCCTAAACCAATCAGGTGCCCATAGAACTAAAGTCTCTATGAGTTTTTGTTCAAGTGTTTGGAATGCAGATTCACATTCCCTGGTCTAGACAAACGGAACATCTTTCTTCATGACTTCCACCAATGGCTTGGCAATCTTAGAGAAATTTTTGATAAAGTGCCGGTAGTAACTAGTGTGGCCAAAGAATGACCGAACATCTTTTACAGTGCTTGGTTGCCTGGTGATTACTTGGATGACCCTGATTTTTTCAAGATCCACGCTAATCCCTGTTTGTGAAATACAGTGGCCCAGCACAATGCCCTCTTAGACCATTAAGTGGCTTTTCTGCCGGTTGAGTCGTAGATTAGTTTTCACATATCGTTTCAGAACTTGCTCAAGGCGGTCCAAGGCTTGATCAAACGTGGCTCCATAGGTGGATAAGTCATCCATGAAGACTTCTACCCCATTGCCAATTTGCTGCTTGAAGATGCTGAGGACAAGGTGTTGGAAAGTGGTAGGCGCATTACATAGGCCAAACAACATCTTTTTGTATGCGAAAGTCCCCTAGGGACTTGTGAAGGTTGTCTTAGCCTAGTCTTCTGGCACAATTTGGATCTGGTTATAGCCACTATAACCATCCAAAAAGCTATAATAACAATGCCCCACAATGGTATTCAACACTTGGTCCACAAATGGAAGCAGGAAGTGATCTTTGAAGATAGCCATGTTGAGCAATCAAAAATCTATACAGACCCTCTATTTGCCACCCTTCTTTGGCACAATAATGAGTGGGCTAACTCATTCGCTATTGGCAATGGAGTAGATGAACCCTACTTTTAGCAACTACTCGATTTCATCTTTGACGATCTGCTTCAATTTGGGGTTCAATCGTCTTTGTGGTTGTCTTTGTGGCTTCATGGAGGGGTTAATATAAATCTAATGTTGGCAAACCCTAGGATCAATTCCTGTTAATTCAAGATACGACCATGCAAAAGTAGCATTCCATTTGCTTACCACCTTCAGCAACTTCCTCTTTTGTTCAAGAGCAAGGGTGGCATTGATAATCACCGGTTTCCCATTCTGCAAAAATGTATATTCTAAGTGGGCCAGTAAGGGTTTGAGTTCCAAGGACTCTTGTTTAAAACTTTCAGGGATTTGCAACTTTCCCTAATCATCACGGTCATCAACAGTGGATACTTGTTGATGAACTTATTCTAAATCATCCATGCCTTCTATGTAACCATGTACAAGCCCCTCAGATGGTTCCATGCACAAAGTGCTGCTAGCCGAATTAGCGGTCACACACTAGCTGCCTTCTTGATTTTTGGCTGCTACGTATAGGCATTGTTGAATTTGCAATTCCTCAGTACACTCATTACATGCTTGAATAGATGTCCGCTTAGTGGACCATAGCTGTTGCACATAGTTGCACATGGAGTCACTATACGCGATGCATGGAACGCGCTTCTTCTCAATCTTCCCAAAAGGATTTTCCTTTGAAATTTCAAGAGAAAGATCATGAAGCCCCAATCTTGCATCCACCGTGCTCAGCCAAGCTCTTCCCATTATGATGGGGAAGTTCCCCTTGCAATTCTCAACACGGATGATGTAGAAGTCGACAAGATAGGACCATCGGCAAATAGTGGTCACAATGTCTTCCACCAATCCTAAGGGAACAGTAATGGATTGGTTTGCTAGCTCAAGTCGAATGTTGCTCTTCTTCAACAGGGGCAAGTTCCAAGTCTTGTACATGTCATGTGAAATCAAGTTGACTCCCGACCCTGAATCTAGAAGAGTTTTACATGGCTCATTTCCTGCCACCTGAAGATAGATGAGGGGGCTTCCCGGATCAGTCAATTTCTGGGGAAGATGACCTCCCTTTATCCAGTCAGTCATGGCATGTGTGAGCATGACTGTTTGTACATTGGAGGGTGTTTGGTTTGAAGGTTGCTCGAAGGGTGGAACAGTGGAGGTGTTTTGAGGTTCATAGGTACTAGCCACAGGTGTATGTGAGGGTATGCTTAGGTTATTGGGCTGGAAAAAGAGAAGTTTTCATGGCTTGGCTTCCGGTCCACTAGGCTGAGGAGCTGGTTGTAGGTTGACAGCTCTCATAGCATTGCGTTGTTGTGGCTATGGTGGTATTTCCCCTTGCATAGGTGGAGCAGGTGGTAACTGAGTGGAGTGTTGCTAAGTAAGGACGACAGGAGAAGGTGATGGAGGATAGTAGAGATGTGGGCTTTCCCCCCTAGGTGATGGAAACTGTGGTCGAAAATATTTCAAGGTTGGTAATAATTCTGAAAGGTTGTGTGACTGGAAGAGTCCCGCAGGGAGACTAGTTGCTAAACATAGTACCCATAGGGATCCGGTTGTTGGTAAGGGTACTGTTGCCTTAGAGGTAGCATCCCCCACGCTTGTGGGTGCTACCATTGCTGAAAGTATACATAAGGTTGCAGTGGCGCTCCACTTGGATAATATCCTTGCTGTTGGTGGAACTGCCTAGGATTGCTTTGTGGGTAAGGCAACCTTCGGGGTCTTTACCTCTTTGCCAAGTGAGGATTCAACGCATACATCCCAGACTCTTGTAGATGTGACACCACGGGACAACACCCCTTAGGATGTTCATATTGGCATATGTGACATTCATCATCTTCCTTTGTATCAGAGTTCGCAACCTGTTCTGCTACAACAACTTTGCCCTTACCTTTATGGTGGGCATGTTCAACTTCCTTCTTCCTACGCCGATCACAATCATTACCTTTCTCTCTAGACTCCTCTGCGATTTTCAAAACACTTTGAAATTTTTTGTCAAAAGAGTTTCGCATATTATCAACCTTTGTCGATATTTCAGAGGAAAATTTTTGTAGGGGCAAGGTTTTACGGTTCACCATTAGATCCAGTGGTGATTCCTCCTCATCTTCACAAAATCGGACCTCCCTCTTTTTGATGGAGGGATCCCGATTAAACTCCTCTGCACTCTCCTTGTTTCTAAGTTCCCCCTCTTCTTTGGCCACTTGCTCAATTAGGCACTGCATTTGATGGGCCCTTAGTTCTGATAGTCATCCTTCGGCGTACATGCCAAGGGTCTTTCTAGTTTCAAAGCGGAGCCCATCAATGATATGGCACAGTTGTGCCCGCTGAGGGTAGCCATGACCAGGGCATCGATGCAACAATGAGTAGTATCTGCTCATGGTTGCATCCAAGGGTTCATGACTACCTTGCTTCCACCCTTGGATTTGGCATCTCAAGTTCACCACTTTGAAGTAGGTTTGATAGTTGTCGTTGAAGATTTCCAGCATCGTACTCCATCTTCTGATTGATTTCGGCTCCAAAGACCAGTACCAGCTTTCTGCTTCTTTGATGAGTGTGCAAGGGAACAACTTAAGTTTTTGCCAATCATTATCGATGTTCTGTAGGATGCAAGCATCATGAAATGCTTGCAGGTGAGTTTGCAGATCACAATTATATCCTCCTTCAAATCTGGGGATGTTGTTCATGTCAATGCGCTTGATCCGGCTATCTTTCAAGTGCCTACTAGGTATTTGGACTACCTCGACGATATGGAGCATGCTTTGAGTAGCCAACAATGGCTCATCCGAGTCATAGTCCTGCTGAAAGCCATGATGTCTGTGACGAGTTCGGCTACCTCTCCTTTCTTGACGGCGAGGCCTGCGTGATTGGTCACGCACTCCCTTACGTTCTTCCCTTCAGTCCCTACAAGCACCATCACCTCACTCCTTTCTACCGTAGTCTCGATCGAACTTGAAACTAGATGAAGGTAGAGGGAAGCAAGAGGATGGAGAAGAGGAAGAAGAATCGCCACCGCCCCAGCATCGATTTCCCCCTCTACTCTGATGATGGCTCTGATCTTCATGCCCATCTCTACTTGTGCCATGACCTCTCCTACGTGACCCTCCATCCTCCTAGGGGTCCCAGTTAATTAATTGCTTGTTTTGAATGATGGATTGAATGATCTAATGCCCTAATGCCCTAGAGGAAGTTTGGCTGAATGGGAATTATGAAAGATTGGTTCCCCATCATCCTGTAGCCCTTGCAAGAATAAGGGGTTGCTGAATTATTTCCCCTTCATGTGTTCATACCGTTCTACCTGCTGTTGGTCTCATACACGTTGGGCTTCAGTGGGATGATAGTCCCAGTAGTCATGGTCCTCCATGACATACTTCACACCGCGATCTTGAATGCCTATTTTGGCAAGATTGTGAAATAGCATTCCAAGAGCCGATTAGTCAGGTAGTAGTATGATGTTGCCTTCCCTGTCCCGCCAGCGTAGATGCTCATCCTGATGTAGGATAAAGGTGAAGTCGGGGACATATTCATTTGGATGTGTGTATACCACCCAACATTCTTGTGGCACTGATGGGTTGGATCCATGTCGCCTGTGAGAAGAAGACATGTTGGATGTTAGATAATTCACTAATTGGTGTACCTTACTTTTTACTTAGGCTGCCTAGCGTGCATAGATTTTACTATCCTAGGTCCGTTCTAATGACGTGAATGATAATTTTGCTAAGGTTAGATGACGCATGTAAGACTTACAGTCCTCGACAATGGTGCCAATGATGAGCGGCTAGGTACCCCTATGTCCAACCATGAGAATCACAGACGTTCACATGCGACTTGGTCAAATTTCATAAACTGTAAGCACTTTGCATACACCAGACCCTAACCAGCAAAACCTTGGGTTAGAACGATCGTTGTCTTCCCAACCTCACTTGTGATGTTCTGATTGCGATGGTTAAGTGAGATTGAGACAAATGATTTTTATGGCTTTTTCACTTTATCTTCTAATGCCTAATTCTTAAAATGGAAAGTAAGGAATGGAATATTACGTAATCTATAGTTATCCCAATCTATATCTTAACTCTTCCTAGCATAAGTATCTGATCCCATCTTCCATGCACATCTTGAGCATTCCCTAGCCACTATTGGGTTACTAGACGTTAAACGTCGTTGGGTTGCCAAGTGTTGGGTTTATGTTCGAGATGGTCGTACTTATGGTTTTTACAACTATAAGAGAGCGATGGCAATTAAAGTAATAACAACGAAAACTTAAGGAATTATTAAAGCATAGAAATATTAAACTATTAAATGCATCAAATGACTAAGTCCAATTGCTGCAAGGAATGCTTGAAAAGCTCATCTTTATTGTCGTTCATGCCAATGGCTTAGGTACATCAGCGCTCAAATAAAGAGCCGGACACCTTTCTTACACCTACTGCAGACACTTGGAAAATATTCTAACTCTCGCGGAAACAAACTGCAAGAGCTTCGCTACAACTGCCAAAAGGTACCTAGGTGTGGCGGAAGCACACTTATTTATAGGCTAGAACAGGCTCCGCGTAAACGAGGCCACATAGATGCATGGATAGATGCATTGACGCGGCCACATATATGGGGCCCCGTATACGCGGCCTAGTCGATGCATCCACTATTTAGTGCTTCATGAATACCAGAACCTGGATTATGAATAGTTGAGTGAAGATTCTGGTACCCAGCTCCTTAACCAAAGTTAAAGAGAGGAACATTGTTTTGTGGAAAACTTCCCGAGACAGGTTCACCACCGTCATTTTCACTTAGGACGTACGAGACATCCTGAGATCACTTCCCCTTCATGGATTCATAATGTCTCTCTTGTTGTAGATCCCTCTGGCGTTGTGCCTCCATGGGTCGATAATCTCTCAAATCTAGCTCATTCACAACATACTCTGGCTGTAAGTGCTGCATACCAATTTGTGTGAGAGCATGAAGAAGCATGCTTGGAATCAAGTGATCAGGAGATAGCACTATGTTACCTTCTAAATCACGCCATCACAGTTTTTCATCATGGTAAAAGATAAAGGTAAAGTTTGGTATATACTCATCAAGATGAGCGTATACCATGCAAAACTACTGGGGCACTAGTGAATCATCATGTGCACTTTGCCTCCAATTATTCATGGTGTTGGACCTAGTCGATGAAGCACTCTCATAAGAAGAAGGAGACATGATTGATTATTCAGTGTGCGATACCCTTTTTTGGTGATTGTAGGATAGTTAACTCTAAGGGTTCATTCTAACGATGGAAGGATTTCCTAAGTTCTAATCAGTGCATAAACAAAAAAATCCCCAACAATGGTGCCAATGATGAGTGACGAGGTACCCCTACGCCCAACCATACGAATACGAGTGTTGATGCATGATCGGATCAAACTTCAAGGATTAAGTACTTATGCACCTACATAGAACAAGGATGAGCTATGCAGTCGTTGTCTTCGCAAGCTTACTTGTAAGGCACAATTACATGGTTAAGTAAACTTGAGGTGCATGATTTTTATGTTTTTCTTTTGTATTTTCTATCCTGGTCTCCTAAGTGTATGCAATCAAAAGATTTAATTAACTAGTGGGTTTTGTAACTCTAATGTGAATCAAATAATAACACTAGCATTCATTCCCACTCTTCGGACACATCCTAAACTAGTGTAACACTACTGGGATTACCAAATGCTAATCATTACTGGGTTACCAAGTGTTCCACGTATGCTCAAAGTGGTTGTGCTGAGTGTGCTAATTCATTGGTAGTTGATAATTAATAATTCTATGAAATAACATTAATTAACTATTGAAAGCATCAATTAACAGTAAATAACATGAAATGCAGTAATTAAGCTATTTTGAATGTTGCAAGGTTTATCACAAAGTTCGTCTTTATTTCTAGACACAAGGTGTGCTCAGGTACACAATGCTCGAATAAAGATTCATTCACTCTATGACTCCTATTGCGGGCACTAAGAAATAATTCTAACTATGGAATAGAAAAACTGCAAGAGTTCGGCTAAGGGACTAAAAAACTAATACTCAAGACCAAGCACCCCTATCTCTTATTTATAGCCAACAAAATAGGTTCTAACATTGCATGTTTGATATCAAGGATCCAATATCGATATCGCGTATCTAATATTGTGGATTCGATATCACGGATCCAATATTGGAGCGCTTATTTGGTGACTCATCAATGATCAATTCTATCATAAGAGGTTTTTGAAGTAGCCCAACAATTAGAGAAAAAAACATGAGTAGATTAAAATATCTACTTAATAACTAAAACTTTGACAACAACAATGAGCTTTTATTCTTTCCATTTATTACGCTTATTTTCAATTTTAGCAACCACAAAATTTCAAAAAGTAGTTAAATTAAGCTCAAAATAAAATGGTATTTCTAAAATAGTCTTTTTGTCAAGATTTTCCAAGGCTTAACAATAACTCACTTATCAATATTGCCATTCAAATAAATAGCAAATTTATGCCAATTGATACGAGAATCAAATAACATGCAATATTTCTCCACTCTAGCTAATAAAGTATTAATAGGTTGCAGAGAATTGTTAATCATAAAAAAAATTATTTGCAAAGTGTGTTAAGTAATTATGTAGCTTGATCATCAATTGAAATTCCATTAATGATATTTATTTGTAGATCGTAATGTAAATTATGTGAAAGAAAGTTTGTATCAATAATAAAAAGATAGATAGCAAGAGAACAACCTTGATGAGTTAACCATTGTAGAGAAAAGGAGGAGCTTAATCCAAGATTTGTAGCAACTTGAGCATTGGCATATTTGAGCAAGGTATACACAAGACAAATAAAATAATCACCAAATCTCAATTTACATAGATAAGTGATAATAAAATTCCATTCAATCCTATCATAAGCTTTAGCATACTTTTAACTTAATAAAAACAATGTGTTGGTTAGTATCAAAAGCTCACTGCATTCCCTCCTTAGCTACAATGACATTATTTAACATATGTTTGCCTTTAACAAAACCTGTCTATTTAGATGTAATGATATCCTCTATGATCCTCTAAATTTAGCAAGTTATGCATTTTGCTAAAATTTTATAAGTATTGTTAAGAAGAGTAATATACCTACAATTAACAATATGTTGAAAATCACCATTCATAGGACAAAGACAAATCATACATTTGGTAATATTTTTACCAAGGGAAACTTTTTTAATAGCTTAATGGAAAAGATGAAAGAGATAATCTTATGCTTTGTAAAAAATTTAATTGTAAAACCATCAAATTCCAAAGCTTTACTACTTGTTAAATTAAAAATTGTTATTTTGATTTTTCCACTTGTAATTTAAGCTTCAAAATACTTTGATGTACTTTTGTTATAAGATAAGAAATATATGTACTAGAGGCCTTGAAAGTTTCATTGCTAAAACCTTTAGTAGAAAAAATACAAGAAAAGTGATTTGCTAAAAAATTGTTAATGGTCTTAGGATTTGTAGTGATGGAATCATTTATATAAAGAGATTCTAGCTTAGGTACTTGACCTTTTTCTTTGAGAAATTTAAAAAGCTCCTTATAAGATTTATCATTAATTTTCAACCATGATGTGCAACTTTTAGTGAGAGCACTTTTAGATTTAAAAGCGTCCCAACATTGTTTAGCATAATGAGCTTTAGCCATGGTTTTTTGAGTTTCAAAATCAAAGGGATTCTTGTCTAAAAGAATTTGCATTTTTTTGATAGATTTTCCAATCTATTCTTCAACTTGATGCTTTCGCTTAACAAATTGCTTTCCAAACTATCTAGCATAATTTTTGACTCACGAGTGTAAAACCTTTGTTTGGGCAAATAAATCCAAGAATATGCAAAAAATATATATTAAGAAATGATATATTTTGATAGAGATTTATATAAATCATTAGGTAAAACAAAATCAAAAGCTCTAGAATGCTTCAGAACCTCTATAGTCAAAGAAACATTAGGATTTTCTATACATAGATCATTCCTACTTTAACAATAGGGTGTTCCGATAGCGGTAAGATTCTTGTTTTACAAGGTTCAAATATCACTTGACAATATTAACCTATAAAGTTCTAACCTTATATGTCTTGGAGATAAATATTGTAACAATGTTTCATGGCACTACTGAAATCAAACCAATAATTTGTAGAAGAAGAAACAAAATTTTCCAACCAAAGAAACAATGCCTACCTTGCAAGTCTTCGTATTTGAAACCCTTAAAAAAAAAGATCTAGCCATAATAAAAGTATTGTTTGATAGTTCCATCCAAAACCCGCGCTAGAACCCATGACAGCTTTCCAAATGCATACCAAGGGAAAACAACAAAATCAGAGCGGCCCACAGCGTATTCAAATGAAGAACAGAGCGCACTTGAGACGGTAGCGCCCGTTTTTCGCTTCACTTCACTTCAAAATATTCAGCAGACGAATTCCAGTGCTTGTGCTGCTGCTGTATCAGAGAAGAGAAAAATGTCGAAAGTTGCGGCAGCCATTGAAGCCGCCGCCAGTCCAAAGCAAGTAGACCAATCACTGTGGTGGGATACTTCTTTTGCCGAACTCCTGCAACACCTTGAAAACCCTCCTCCACCTCCGGCTCAAGCTTCTTTCGTAAGTTCGTTGCACGCCTTCGTTACTTTCAGTTTCTGGATTTGTAATTGCAGCTCCTCATGTTGGTGCATAATTTTTTTTTTCTTTTACGGTACTTTGAGTTGTTTCGTTATTGGTTGCTCGGACGGATGGATTTTTGAAATGACTTTTTTTGTCTGTAGCATGTAATTTTTATACTGGTGGACTGGTAATTGGGCCTTTTGAAATCAAGGAAATGCCGCAGGGTATTGAACTAATGATTTTGTTCTAAGCAAATTATCGATTTTGCCGTACCGATTTTAATGTCAGACCTGCTTTGTTCTACTTAGTTAATCTAATCTAGTGTAGATATTTGCTTTATAATTTAGAGGCGTTCCGTGAAGAGCATTATAGGATCGTGACTGTCCTCTTCTTAGGGGGTGAAAATAGAAGATATGCCTTTTTGAATCGTCAGAGAGATGCTGGGTGTTTAGCAGAAGTTTATCCTATGATTGATCATTTCCATCAACATATATTGGCATGCTTATTTTCACTGGCATAATACATGGATACTCTTCAGATAAGCTTTTGGCTGGGTTTGGCAAAAAACTGGCAGGATGGAATAATAAGCTCTGTTTACAAGCAGGGAAGTTGCTGCCTGCTAGTTATTATTGATATTACAAACCAGTTTTGGACGTCGTTATGTGTTTGGTCACTGCCTATTGTTGTCACCAATATGGAGTGAAATGAAATAAAATTTTTTATGTGGTCATCTGGATGGTTCTGGAAGCATCCATGACACTTCTTCTTTTTCGGAGGATTACTTAGGACTAGATTTAAAGGGCTTTTCTTGATCAATAAACCAATATTATACGTGTTTTTTTTCTAAATCTAGAATTGATTAATTATAAAAGCAAATCTAGAACAACTAAACGGGAATGGGTTAGGGGTACGCAGGCTTTATTAACGGTCATTTGTTTTGGTTATTCCTTTTACTGTGTTGGACTGTCGATTCTTTCATGGTATTCTATAGAAATGGAGAAAAAATAATGGTGATGAATAATTCATAAAGATCTGCTTTGCTTGCAAAGTTCAACCCCTTGTTAAACCTTCGCTAACTTAAACTGGTAGAATTATGCCATAAATAATGATATTGATAAAAGGTTTTAATAGCGTTCACTATTGGAAATTCATTGTCTAGTTGTTTTGTTGTTGGAGCACAGTACAATTACATCAAATGCTTATGCTGATTTTTATGAGGGAACTGCATAAATAGGTTTCAAAATGTTGGTTTGTCATGATGCTCCCAATTCATGACTGGTTGGACAATTCCCGCTTTGTAGTATGAGTGAAGTATGTTGTAATTTCTACTTTATCTTAAAAACCTCATAATTTATAGTTGGCCTTCCTTGAAGAGCTTATCAACTTCTTGGTTTGGAGTTCCCCAACGGATGATATTATCTTCTATTTTTATTAAGAAACGTGTTTGTGAAACTCAGGCTTTCTTTTTAAAACAAATTTTGGACATTGTGCCAAGTTTGTATGACGTTACAGTGATTTAAATTATTTTGTTACAAAGAAGCTTCAATCCTGGTTGGAACATTATTTTTATGTACTTGAGGAATTCCGTAGCTACATTCATATATTGAACATTTGGCTTGTGCATCGTGGTTGCTTAAAAACTTTTTTTTAATGACTAAGAAAATAGTAAAATTTAAATTACAACTAGAATTGACTTGGAAAGTTAGAGTTCAACCAAGAGACATGATTGGTGTTCCATTGGATAAGCTTTACAGAATGATGATAGCGATAACCCATGAAATAAAATAATAATTTCAGAGTACCAATCTATTTCTAACAGTAAAAATAAAAATGTTAATTTTGGCCAAGAGGCTAATTACCAGTTCTGTCCAAGAGAGTCCTCTTCTGTCACAGTAAAATAATTTTATCATCGTAATGGTGAGAGGGAGGTCTCTTGGTCACATTTTTTTTGCTGGACTTTGCCATGGTAAATAAATAATTATTGTTATAACACTGGGATAAGAGATGAACATCATTATAATGCTGGGATAAGAGATTGACTTTTTCACAGGAATTATTATTTGCAAGAGTTCAACTACTTTGTAACTTGGACTTTGTCCTTGGAAAATCAATTTCAGCCAATCAATTCGATATTTTTTAATTTGAAAAATATAAAAAATTATCTTGGCCAAATAATAGATATATATCATAAATATATAGCTAAATTAGTCTTGGAAGATTCCAAGATCTGGGAAGTCAAATCTCATATTGTATTTCATATTATCTTTATAATTTTTTTGCTGCTAACCATCATGTCCTGTCTTGGTTGTTTTGTATTCCCTGAAAAGTTCATCAATTTCTTTCTTTCCAAAGTTTAATGATCACAAGTGCTAGCAAAGCATGCCAGCCCAAAATACACCTGTTATTCTATACCAGGGTATGTATTGGCTATATGATTATTCCTCCAGTAATCTTATGGTACATTTTAGGATCACTTTTCCCTAAAAGGTAGTCTTGAAGCCATGTGTAAAGAACATTCATGGATCTGCATTTGTTAAGTTATGCTCTGCAAGTAGTCCAGTTATGTACTGTCTTCGAGCTACACATAATTATATTTAATGTTTGTGTTACTTCTCTCCAAGGTAATAGTGTGCCAAGGCTAGTTTATAAATATGAAAAGATATATTTAGAGTTTTTAAAATTTGTTGTTTGCTGGCATTCTTTTTCATGTTATCAAAATAGTTACAATGTAAAAGGTGAGGAATATAGGTGTCACATTGTGTTCTGTGAGAACTTGCCAGTCATTATTTTTTTGGGGTTTGTTACAATTTCAAACTATTGTTCTATTGGAATTTAGCTAATTGTTGGCAGTTAATACTATGTCCTAGCAGTGTTTTAGTTGATACAATGGTTTCTCTAGTTTTCTAGCTTTTTATTTTTCATGTCGTTTTAGTGATTTTAGATACATAGACTCTTCAAATTTTTTTTTTAAAGAAATGCAGAGTAAACTTCTTTCTAAATTAGGTTCCAGTTATTTTGTGTAGCAATTTTAAATATCATATGAAATGTAATCATGTATGCCATGGGTGCAAATGTGTCTTTATGATCAATTCTTCATAACAGAGAGAAACCTTTTGCAGGATTTGTATTTATTGAGTTAGCCATATTTCTTTAGTTTTATAAGAGAAGCCTAACAACTAACAATGATTTTTCCATAGCCAGTTGTTGGATGTCCCTTCATACAGTATGTTCTTTTAACATATAGTACTTTGCAGAATATTTTTATTACCAAGTGCGTAGCTCTATTTTTTAAAAACTTTACTATTCAGAAAGATGCTACAGTATGTTGGTGTATCGGAATGTTGACACTAGTTTCCTTATTGCAATGATTTCTTCATTAATATTTCAGCTGACATTAACTACCACTGCTCAATGAGTCATTGTAGATGAAAGTGCTTGCTGCTGGCTTATTAGCATGCTTAGTACTTGTTTCATTTTGTGTTTTTGTGCTTTTCCCAATACCATAATTCTAGTTTTCGATTCAAAAAGTGAATTTTTGCGCACACACTGTATTTGTTTGGATAATCAACCTAGTTGGGAAAGATACTCTAATCCTCAGGGTTTTGATGCTGTACAATGATGTACAGATATTACTTATTGTGCTTTCAATTCAGATTTCTCTGTTTTTTTTCTTGCCCATAATAATATTCTTCAACTCCAAGCAACTTAAGGTGCTTCATGTTAGGCTTTCTATCTGTTTTAATTAATTTTTGGCATTGAAAATTGGATTTTTGGTTGTGCATAATGTAATGATGTGTGCAACCATTAGAATCACTTCTATTGGTTGTCAATTTCTGTACTTGGAGATTTGTTTAATTATGTTTTATTACCTGATCCTGTGCAAATAAATTGTAATTAGGAATACTCTTAGTTATTTCTTATAGTTTTGTACTACTAATTTAATTAGAAAACAAATTTTGATCTTTTCCAGGTTGAAAGGTTGAGAGAATACAAAGATTGTCTCTTGAATTTGCTGGAGTTTTTTAAGCCTCCAAATTCAGAATCAAAGTCTGCTGTGAATGGCAGTGAAATGGTTGTGGGCAATCATACGATAAGGATTGATTCCAAGTTGAGGAATATTACCTTGCGTCTTAGCTCATATCTGGTAATTTATTACACTATTTCATTAATAGATGCTTAATTCTCTTCTCCTTGTTATCACATTATTAGTTGGCTGGATTATTCATGTTAATATTTCATTTCATGTATTTGTTGTGCCTTATGTTCAAATTGAATGCCATGATTAATTTGTTTTTGAAATCATAGTGCATCTCTAGGAATAACAACTCTTTCTTTTGATGTAACATTTTCTTTACCATTTGTAGGAGAAGCATCTGCCTCAAACTTTTTTGGCTTTGGATGTTATATTTGTTGACATTCATTACAAGTACACATGCTTTTTTTTCGTTCTTTTTTGCACAAGTAAAGAGAGGATATATTAATAAAAAAGGTTTGAAGTACAATGAGATTAGTCTTGGAATCTTAATGATTAACCAAGTTGATAGGATCAAGTTTCTAATACAATAATAATCTCAATGTACCAATCCAATCCTATCATGTGAAATGCTTACAAGTATGTAGTTTACTTTAGATATTTTTGATTCTTTTCTTTTTTTAGAAAATATCAAGATAAATTACCTCAAAAAATTATGTACAAGGGCATGAAGCCCAAGGAAAACCCTCTCAGCTTTCAGCAAAATAGAAAGACATCCCAAAAACTCCCTCAACTACCCCAATACTCCCTTGCCAGAACTATGGCCAGACCCTTGAACCCCTCCTCATAACCAAGCGTCAACTACAAGATACCAATTGCAAAAGCTAGCTCCAAGGCCAAACAAGATCCACATGTAATCTAGACAAACACCCAACCACCCAAAAGCCCAGACATTACCCCTTCGGTGTTCTTGTTGAAGCTGGCCCTTGAGATTCATCCTCATCCCTATCCACTTGCAACGTCTACGCCGGTGCCCCCTAATCCTCTTGCATCACGAAACTCTCTTGCCTTTTTTGGTGTGACTCCATCAACCACATTAATTCCGCTACGTGCCTCTCCAACAGGTCCTCCATTTGCTGCAGGTCTCGAACTTGTTGAAGATCTGCCTCCCTTTGGACCTCCATGTGCATCGTCTTCCACTGGGCTTCCCACGCCATCCTCTCCTTGTCTCGTGCCTGCTTTGCCGCGAGTTGGCAAGCCTTGTCTATTTGCTTCTAGAGCCCAACAACATGCATGTATCCTTCCTACTCCACCTCTCGCGAGGGCCCCGACCTCTCATCTTGTCGAGTATTGCTAGTCGCTGCTTTGCCACCTTTCGTCTCCCATTTCTCCACTGTGAGTAGTTGAGCCCCTTGATTGGCCCCACCTACTCCACCTCTGATGCATCAATTGAGGTTCCAATCTTAGTTGCCTAGGAACCTTCATCAACCTCAATCTCCATAGTGCCAAGATCACCCTTGGATGATGCCTAGGTTGCTTTCGTTTTAGGGAATCCAGAAAAAATTGAGGCTTGTTAACCTTGATTCCATGCTTTAGGGACCTTAAAAAAGCAAAATGGACACCCACGAGCTTGTGGGGGCAGCCAGACTGCACAAAATACTGGTCAATCAACATCGTCGCGTTCTGCCACACCACAACCATTGTTGCCTTATGAATGTGTCCGCTAGTCGCTTGCAGAATCGCGCCTCAAAAATTCAGCAGTGTACATTTGATGGTGGAGTGTTGGGGTAATAAGCTCCCCCTCGATTGGCACCCCCAACAACTCCTCCAGCTTTGTCTCTATCACCCTAATCTGTTTGCCCTTAAACCTAGTTTCTTTTCCAACCTAGTTATCGAAGAAGCTCTTCGTAGGCAGCCTAGGCTCCCCCTCAATTCACTAGAGCATTTCGACCCAGCCTAGCCTCATAATCATCTCCCAAAGCTTAGCATTCCCCACAAACTTTGTAACAACGGGCTCAAAAATCAACCCCTGCCCCATACTGTGCATTGCTTGGAGCCTAGCTTTGGCAACAGAAATTGGTGCAGGTAGCCTTTGCTCATGGAAAACCAAATGATTCCTACTCTTCCATCCTGCCCACAACACAACTAGCACTTTGGAATCTCCACAAATTTTTATCAGAGGCAAAAGCTTTGCCGCCCTCTAGACGTCTCGCATAAACTTACAATGACCTCTTGCATAAACTTACAACGATATAGAAAATGTTCGAGCGTCTTGGTTTCAGCAGAACAAAGGGGGCAAATGGTATTTATATTTATCCCCCGCACTCTTAAGAGTTCCTGCACCAGCAACACCTTATGCATGATTAGCCATTTGAAAGCCTTAAGCTTCTCAGGCATCCTCCCTTGCTGACATCATTCCACCTTGCCATTGGTAGGTACATGTCCTTAAGCACCTTCAAAGGATGTTTACCCAGTAGCGCCTTTGCCTCCGTCTCCATAACATGCTTGCAAGTATTTTTCCATAACTGTGAGCTCCTAGCATTATCCTTCCACCTATGCTAATTTTGCTGTAGCAACCACACCCATGTTGCCTGCCCATCCTCCTGATCCATGAATTTGTTGGCCAAACGTTGCATGCCTAGCTTAATCTCATCTTGGAAGGACAACAACCTGATTCCCCTAGCCGTTCTTGGCCTCGTTGTCAGCGCGCAACACACCAAGTGGAGCTTCTTCCCACCCTTGCCACTAGACCAAACAAACAATCGGATGACCTGGTCAATCTTTTGAATAACCCCAGTTGGTGGGATAGCCATGGAAGCAGCAAATCTGGCCGTAGCCATAAGCACAGTTGAAGCCAGCAACAATTTCCCTTTTCTAGTTAGAAACTTGTTGGTCCAATGAGTTGTATTCGCTCACAATCTCTCAACTAGCCTTGACCGTGCTCTCTTAAGTTGCCAGTCAAATATTAGCATCCCCAAAGATGAGTCCTGTAGTGGACCTGGCAAGATTCCTAGCAGTTGCACAATCCTTCTCCCCATTGGTGCTATGGTGTTGGTCAAATGTATAGCAGACTTGCCCTTGTCGATTTCGAGGCTTAGCTCCAACTCCATCCATTCCAGGGCCTTCTTAAGCACCTCAGCCTGACGAATGAACCCCCTGTGAAAAAAGAATCATATCATTAGCATACTGAGCAACAAGGCAGTGGACCCCAACAACATTCAGCCCTTGCAACCCCTTTGTAATACAGTAACTTTGCAGCAGATCCATAACTAAAATAAACAATAAAGGTGATAGCGGGTCTCCCTGTCGTAGACCTCTCTTTGGCACTTGGAAACCCCATAACCTCCCATTGATGTTGAACAAGTATCGATTGGAACTTTGTATCTAAATGCAAAGGTTAACAAACTCAGGACCAAAACCTTTAAGGAGCATGATCTCTCTCAATGCTGCCTAGCTCACTGTGTCGTAGGCCTTGGCAATGTCCAGCTTAATGCACATTCCAGGAAACCCGGACCATCGCAACAAGTGCAGAATCTCTTGGAACAGTAGGACCTGATCTTGCAAGCATTTACCTTTAACAAACCCAGCCTAGTGTTTTGCCAGAAACTTCACCATTAATGATGTCAAATGGCAAATGTTCATTTTGGAGAACAGTCTCAACAAAGTATTACATACAGCAATGGGCTTGAAATGCACCGATGAAGATGGATTTGGCTCCTTTGGCAAAAAAAAAAAAAAACAATATGTTAGCAGTTGATTTCTTTATGGACCTACTCCCAATGTAGCATGCTATTAAAGGCATCTAACAAATTTGCCCCCAGAATGTCATCAAATTCTTGAAAGAATTCAATGGGCCACCCATTAGTTCCCAATGCCTTATTGGTCTACTTTGACCTCATAGCCGTAACCAACTCTATCCTAGAGAAGGGCTGCATCAGACCTTGGTTTTTAGCATCAGTTAGGATTTGTCACACTGGAACAAAAATCTTCTCAGTGTCTCTTCCTTGCCAAATATTTGCTGAATACGCTTGCACTGCCCCAACCACCTGCATCCCTCTTTCTAGCCCTTCCCTTGTCTCTCCTTCAAACATATATTGAAGCTTCTTCTTCGTTGCCCCTTGTCCTTTGGCTGTGGCAAAAAAGAAACGCATATTCTGATCCCCCTCACGTAGCTAGGAAACCCGAGCCTATTGCCACCTATAACCTTCCTCCTCCCTAAACCGGATCCCAAGCCATCGTAATTGGCCCCATCTCTCCTCCAATAGTCCCCCCACAGCCGGCTCCTTGGGCATGGCCTTATTTGCTTGACCCACAGGTGGCGCCACATTTACCACACAACCCTTCCTCTCAACAAGGTTCCACCCACCTTGTGACTAGTGTGGTAGTCCCTTTGGTTGGACCCAATAGTCCGCTGTCAAATGCCCCTTCCCACAAATCGCACATGTAGTAGATGGTGCTTCTCTCTACATTGGCTTCACCACCGACATATTCTTAAACTAAACCCTTATATGCTCTTCCCTTGATGCCATGTCCAAAACCACTTCATTGATGTGGTCCTCAAATCCCAATGATCTCCAAACATAGAAATGGGCATATCCCATTTTGTCCATTGAGGGAGCCAATGAAAGCATCAAACTTTATAAACTCTCCAAACAAACTAGCTAGTGACTTTAGAAAGCATGGCGTCTAGAACTCAAGGGGCAAGTCCAAGATTCAGACCCATATTGGTGCTCGATCAAAGAGATTCACATCACGGTGGGCCCTTGGCTTCCATAGCGCAAGAGCCAAACCACGGGCCCCGTAAAACCACGGTCCCCCTAGTAGCATGCACTCCTTGTCTTCTGTTGTTTGGAAAACGAACAATAGCTTATTGTCTACCAGACTTTGCACCCACACATTCTCCAATGCCTAGGCTGCAAAGGTCCAATGCCTAATAAGATCCATCCTAGGGTGCACACCCTTCGACACAAACTTGCCCATCAGGCTAAGCTGCAAAGCCCGCAACACCTCCTTAGATGGGCATCCTATCTTAAGCTTCATAGTGCCTCCCTTTTGTGAGCAAGCCTCAAAACCTTCCTCTTCTCCTAGTGGCACCATAGCCCCTCCTGCCGTCCCCTTCGCGCTCCTAGCCATGCTGCCTTCTGCCACCCCTTCAGCCACCATCCGCCCTCCAAGCTGCCCTCCTCGAGGACCTTGCCTTGACCCGTCGTTTGCCAGGTCCACTTCGCCGTCTTTGACACTCGCGGTACCCCCATGAACTTGCTTAGCAACCCCTGCTCTCTTGCTGATTGTCTAATCCCTTGCTTTGTCTTGACTTGATGTTTTTCTCACTATCACCTGGAAAAGATTTTTCGATATCTGTGATGCTTTATATCTTATTACATTTTCATATTTCTGGAGTTGACACACACAAAAACACACAAAATCAGATAGCAATCTCTGTTATCTTTTTTCAGGTGTTTGTGGAGTGCTTTTATGTTATCAATTTTCTTATGTTCCTATAAATCTAAAGGATAGCCGACCTTTTATTCCCTTTTATGTTATAATAAAGATATTGTTTTGCTGCAATGCACAAAGGTATTAAATGTATGGTTGTCATATTTTTATTTACATCCTATGAAGGAGTCTCATGTCTTGATCTTTTAGAACACCATATAATAATGTAGTGCTCACAACTAGCATTGTTCTTTATTTACCGCCTAAGTTTTTGTACAGTTGAAGTTATTACCCTGTTGATGCAAGTGGTTTTGTATGATACGTCCAAGCTTGTTCTCTATTCAGTTAAGGTAGCTTATCAATGTTGATGAAGCAAGTGCAGACATGGCTTCACATTGTAACCCTTTATCATAAATAATATACTTAATGAGTTAGTGTCTAAGCTTCATAATAAAATAGCGGGAATCATATTGGGGCACCCACGTGGAATTATCAAATGAAGACATTATATGATGCATATTATAGCTGTGAATCTTTAAATAGTAAGCTCGTGGATAGGTTTGCACATAAAACTACTTTTCTTTAACATATTAAACCTTTCCAAGTTAATGCATTCCCTGTATCTTTAACTAATAAGCATGAATTAATTGATGTGCAAATGTGTACCGTTTTTTATATAAAAGATTGAACTGTGAACTTAAAAATGTCTGTTACTAGTGCTATGTATTGTTTTGAAAAATTTATTACAGAAACTTTTTGCAGGTATTGGATGAGGTGCAGACATATCTCTTTGTATCCAGAGTTACGAAATTTGATTCTATACTTCTGCAAGATGAGTTTGATCCCATTTTAAAATTGGTAAGGTGTAGTTTATCATATCTAGACTGGTACAATATATGTCTTTTAAGGAATTTCACTTTTACCATTCTTGTTTTCTAGGAGTTTTTGGTATGATGAAGTAAAGTGTTATGTAGTGAAAATGACTTTCAAAATAAAAAAAGCTGGTTTGGTGAGAGATTAGAACTCAATGCTTGTGGACACAAATTTTTCTATCATGCTAAGCTCCATGGTCCGCAAACCCTCACTTGGCATGTGCGGCACTTGCAATTGCAAAGACCCTTCCCTTTGGGAGCATGCATTGATGGTGCCAGCCACTAGATTCCACCCAGTCGTGCCATGAAACCTTGACACACCCTGTCTGGTTGACTGCCCACCCACACTTCCATTAGCATCCCCCATTAGCATCCCCTAAATTGGAACCATCGTCACTGCCTCCAAGTTGACCCCCAGCATCCCCTCTTGGACCTCCCCACCAACGCCATGCCCCTCACCATTGTGCTTGTTGTTGGTGGTTGCTTGCCCCTCTCCTGCACCTACTCTTGCTCCAGCTCTCTTGGTTACTTTGAGTAACTTTTTGGTTTTGAATTCTAATCTTCATACCTTCATTACTAATCATCAACCCCTTTCTTTTTAGGATACTTCTCCAAGTTTTTATTTTTTTAGAGAAGGCTGGGAATATATTACAACCACGAAAACAAAGTAGGATACAAAATGGAGGGGCTGGGGGGAAACCTGCCACATGTAGGGGATGAGTCCTCCCACCAAACAACACCAAGGGGAGGATTACCTCGGAGAGGGGGGTAAAACTGTTGGAAAAATGAAGACAAATACATTAATTGTTGTATTTCCTTTTATGTTGCATTTGATGTGGGGATGTGTTTTATCCCACATGTATTAGGATTGGCGGTTACAATCATTAATGGTGGCGGGATAATCATTAATGATGACAGTTACGATCATTAATGTTGGTGTTTTATCCCACATGTATTAGGATTGGGGTTTGGTCCTCATGTTTCATAAATAGAAGGCTTGGGGTAGCCTTTTATGGTGTGCTTTGAAGTGAAAGCATTGTATCAAGGTTTTACCTTGGAGACGTGAGTTTTGTTGGTGTTGATTTGAGATCTGTTGGAATAACAGATTGGGTGTTTGGAAAAGTTACAAGGACGGCTTGTGTCGTGAAGATTTGAGAAGAATAGAAAGCAGATCAACATTGTTGTGGAAGTAGGGTGAAAAGGGCCCGAACCACATAACTCTTTGTGTTCTTGTGCTATTTTTACTATTTTCATTCTGCTTTCATTTTGTTATCACAACAAATGTTTGCTAGAGTTTAGAACGTTTGAGAGTGATTTATAGTGTTTCTTGACCTGCTATAGCGCAATATTTTGCCTCTAATGATTTATTCATATATGTAGGGTTCTAATAATATCTCTAGAGCATTTGTAGTGTGTTTTCAGATCTGATTATAACAAAAACCTCAACAACAAACAAAAGCATGGGAAAATAAACAATATCCTGTAGCATGGGAAAAAGATAAAATCTCCTGATACCCAGGCCCTCAAGGCAGCCATTCTTAAAACACCAACCCAAAAAACCAATGAACTGCACTGGGCAACCCCTCTTGATTCTTGTGAACTTTGTCATCATATGGGTTGGGGAAGCTTGGTGCATGGGCAGCGTGGCCTTTGATGTGTGTGGGCAACATCTAAGATGGCCTTGTGGTGTTTAGAAGTCATAAAAGTTGCAGTCTCCTGAGATTCTTTGTATTGCTCTTTCTTTTGCTGCTACTCTTTTGCCCCTAGGTTTTTGGCTTTTTCAAGGTGCAACCTGTTGGACGTGGTGTGAACAAACCTCCACAGGGTAGCCTAAGATGCGTTATGATTCATTCCCATGATCATTTAGGGGAACCTTCCCATGTGTAGCCATCGTCGTGCATTGGAATCATGGGTGGTGTCTTGATTGATTTTCATTTGTTGCTCTTCCAAAAAGGCCATAGCTCGATGTTCCTTCTCTTCCTCTCTCTTGGGGCATTCTTGCTCCTCCCTGATCATGTCTTCCCTAATCTGTGCGTGGAGTTGGTTTTCTATTATATTTCTGAGTGCAGGTTCCTTCAACTCCCATTGGCGCCTCTCCTCCTTGGTAGGTTCTTTTTGTTGTAGCTCCTCTTGCTACATCCTAGCAAGGGTCTCTTACTCCCATTGTCGAAGCTTGGTCTCTCACCTTGCTTGTTCCTCGACCCTAACCCTAGCCTCAATCTCAGCAATGGTCTTAGAAAGGTTCACCTCAAATTTGGATTGGAGCTCTTGGCAGATTTGGTTCTTGATATGTGGTGGTTGCTGTTGGAGGCACAACTATTGGTTGGTAGTAGAACCTTGCCAATTAGATCTCTTAGCATCCCTTGTAGCCTTCTCTTGCCCATCCACCATAGTAGGGCTGAGTTGGAGGATGCCTCTTCCTAGATCAGTCTTTGTCATTCGTAGACTATAGCAAACAAGGAGGGTTTCACTAGCGGCAGCTCAAGTGGTTGTGTAGCTTGCCAAAGGGTAAGAATAAGTGTTGAGTGGTGGCCTTGATGCTTCATGCAGAGAGAAGCTAGGAAAAATTTGGGCAAGTTAGATGACTATCCTAGCTACAAGTAGTTGAGGAAAGCAAAGTGCGCTTCTTGCAATTTCCACAGATTGTTGGATTAAACGAAGTATTGTTCCACTAGCTTCGCCACATCCTGCCACAATTGCGGGAGGGTAGACTTGGGGACCTAGCCACTCATTGTTTTTGGCATGAAAAAACTATTTGCAATTTGTAGGCCCCACCCCATGGGCAACACAACCTCTCTGCTTGTAGTTAGGTCTAGGTACTATGCAATGGCCATTTTCATTTGGTTAATCTAGACAACATGGAAAGTGGTGAAATTCCCTCTATACCTATTGTAGAGAGGGGACGTTCGAGAGGTTGGGGTCTCGCACAAGGAGGGGAAGGAGGTTGCCCCATCCAACCTACACCACCCCATCCAACCTACACCACTATGTCCTAGAGCAATTGGTTAGTCTTGAATATTTTGCAATTTGGTTCATATGTAGGTGTGATCTCCATTGTTCCTGTGTGGCCTCGTTCCATAGCTGGCCAACAAGCAGGGAAATTTGCACTGGAGGTCTAAGCAAGATGGCCTGAAAAATGCATTCGTTCCTTGCACGACAAAGCATCCAAAGCACTGCACTTACTGGAGAGTCCCCATGAAGTTGCTGTGGTATCTTAAGGCCAAATGTCCTTCAAACAATAGTGGTGAAGGGACACAAATAGGTGAAGTGTTGTAAAGTCGTAGCTACATTGTGGTAGAGGGGACATGTGGTATTTATGAGGAGGTTGTGTTCTTGGAGTAAGGCTTGATCCTAGACCATGCCTTGGAGGATGAACCAAAGAAAGCATTTAATTTTTTATGGTAATTGCCTCCTTTTGATAGTCTGATAGCCTTCAACAAGGGGTATTTGATTATTTCCTGTGGCTTTATATGTAGTGGTCCTAGCTGGGCAAGCTTATGAGCATATGTGCAGAGGTTCTGCCAAAGGTGAGAGTCCTGTGTGTCCGCATTCCAAGGTTGATATTTGTTTTTTAAGATGGCCATCCATTGCACTTGGCTTCCATCGCTCTACATGAATTAGTTAATAAGTCCCTAGTAGCCCATCAGGATGGTGTCCTCAAAACCCACCCTTCCTAGACCCCTCAAAGGCCTTTGGCTGGGCCACCTTCTTCCAATAGACAAGGTGCATTCGATCCCCTCCCTTTCCTCTTGACTTGATGAAGTTTTGGATGATTTGATTGACTTTTTTGATAACTCTTTTTGGAGGTGCAACAATAGAGGTAACAAATTTGTCCATGGTAGAAAGGATCAACGAGGCTAGAAGCATTTGCCCTTTCCTCGTTAGGAAATGGGAAGTCCAATATTCCATTCTAGCCTGTATCTTTTGGATAAGCCAGGTCCATGACATTTCCCTATTCCATGCGAACATGGGGATGCCTAGGTAGGAGTCTTTGGGGGACATTGGCAGGATTCCCAAGGTGCAACATATTTTTCTTTTAATTGTCGCCTCCATGTAGAAAAAATTCCACTAGACTTATCCTAATTGATTGCAAGGCCAATTTTCCATGACATTCTCTTGAGTGCTTTGGCAATGACCTCCTCTTGTGGCACAGTTGCCTTGGTGACTAGAATTGTGTCGTCTGCATGGTGCTTGGCTATACACGTGATTCCCTCAATGTTAAGCCTTCTAATCCCTTAAGACTTGCAATATAGATTCATTGTGTCTAGGGTGACAATAAATAGGTAAGGTGAGAGAGGATCAACTTGGTGCAGGCCTTGGCATGGAGAGGAAAACCCGTAGAAGTGTCTGTTAATATCAAAGGAATAGGCCCTAGAGGCCTGTATATTTATGCATAGAATAACAAACTTTGGGTGAATTCCTTTGCAAAGCATAATGTCCTTGAGGGAGTCCCAATACATAGTGTCATATGCTTAGGTGATATCAAGTTTAATACACGTACTTGAGAATTTGGCTCTCTATATGGAATGCATGGATGATTTCTTGTAATAGTAGTATTTGGTCCTAAATATATCTCTCCTTCATGAATCTAGCTTGCTGCGTATCCACATGGGATGACATTAGTGGTTGGAGTCACTTAATGAGGATCTTCGTGAATAGCCTAAGGAGGGTAATATAGAACCCTATGGGTTGAAAGTGCATTGACTCTGTGGGGTTTGGGATCTTTGGTACAAGCACAATTCTTGAGTAGTTAATCTCATGTCTTACCTATTCCCTCTTGAGCATGAGGTTGAAGACATCTAGAATATTATCTTCTAGGATATCGAAAAATTCTTTGAAGAGCTCAATTGGCCATTCATCTGGCCCTAGGGTCTTGGCAATTTTCAAGGAGGTCAAGGGAGGCTTCTATCCTAGTCCAGATGTAAGCCCAATACTGTTGCATAACATGAGTGATGGTATGAATATCATGCACAAGGTTCCCCCCTTGAGAGACAACATACACCATTTTGGCCTCCTTGTTGGCTTTTGTTGTGGTGAAGAAGAGTCTTGTATTCTTGTCATCATCCTTGAGGCATTTAACACATGATCTATCTTTCTAGATTGCTCTTCTTCCTCTGAAAGTTGTTGCAAGCCGACCAGGAGATCATGCTCCTCCTCATCCATAAACTTCATGTGTTCTTGTTTAACTTGAATATCCATTGGCTGTTGTTGCAGGTCAACACGATAGGCTTTGAAGGTATACTTGTCAATCATTTGCATTTTTTGGATCCCCTTTTAAAGTAATGCTACCCGTTGTTTTAGGAACCCTCAAGGATCTGTTTGCGCATGATATTTCCCCCATATATTGGACACTAGTTGATTGAACCAAGGTTTAGTTAGCCAGGCCTATTCAAGTTTGAAATGGGTATGTCCTGGTTTATCACCAAAGTAGATCGAGCAGAGAAGGGCTCAGTGATTCAATCCTCTCTGTTCGTGACTAGTGATAGAGATCCTATGAGTGAGAAAAAGCTTAGTACTAACCCAAACATTGTCAATCCTAGAAAGGATCTGATCAGCCCCTTTTATTTTGTCGCTCTAGTTGAAGTGGCCGCTTTTGATGTTCACATCCACTATGTCAAAGGTTTGGAGGCATTGCAAAAACTCTTGGCTTCTTGGGAGCATGTTGGAGTCCCCCTTGGTCTTTTCCCACATATATAGGTGTTGTTTGAAATCACCAATTAGAAGCCAAGGTTGCCAATTTGGGATTTGCCCAACAATCCTATGTAGTTCCCACAAATGGGCCACTTGGTCTTGGGGTTCATAGAAGCTCATAGGCCAAAGTCTATGCGAGGGCATGAACACTGTGATACTCCATGTGTAAGTATCAACGACATCCATTGACGATCTAGAGAGGGTTGTGAGCCCCTCTTCCTTACCCTAATAGTCCACAAAACATGAGTTACACTCCTACCAACACAAGACATTGTGTTGTGTGGTTTGGAGCTTAGTCTCTAGGAAACATACAACATGTTGTCTTCTGTGCGCACCTATTTCTTTAGGGTACTTCTTTTATAGGGGGTACCTTTTTGCCTACAATTTCATGATAGTGTCTTCATGGACTATTGGTATATTGCTTCTTGTAGACCTCTTTTGGGATCACTTGAGTTCCCAAATCAACCTCTTGCTAAGTCTTCTTGACCCTCATTTCCTAGTGGCTTGGTCCCCCAGCTCTCTTTGTCTTAGTCTTCACTGAGAAACCCTGGTCGTTGTCTTTCAGAATCTACCTAGCAACTAGCTCCAAAGGTAGCAGGGGGAGCTACAAACTACCAACACTGTTCTCCTAGTGGTGGAAGCTCCACCATAGGGCAAGGAGGCATGCATTCAAGCAGTGTTACATCATTGGTCTGATTTAGGAGCAGTGAAAAACAGCTCTCCAAAGCAAGAGTAGACTCCCATCCTCCACCACTCCAAGGAGGGGACAAGGAGGCCCAACCCTTCTTCCCAAGAACCACCCAATCATCTCCAGGTGCATTAGATTTTGCCTTTGTCTCTTTAGGACGTATTCAGCACCATTTGTTGCATATTCCACATGTTCTTGGTGCCCTAGCTTGAGGAGGGGTTGGCACTTGTACGCAGCCATGCTCCTCTCAGTGAAATCCATAGCATTCCTGATGCTCCTCTCGGTGAAATCCATAGGATATCATCTTGTATTGCTTTTGTCAGCTCATCATTATATTGTCAAACAAATAAGGGCTAGAGCAGATCCATGGTCCCTACATTCATAGGCAATTTTGTAGTGGTGTAGTCTCTTCACAAATAGTGTGAACTCAAGTTGTGGCTCCATCATACATGTCTTAATTAGCCTTTATACTTCTTTAATGCCCACTAGATAATCTCTTGGGGAACTCTGTCATAAGTTTTTTCAAATCAATATTAATCATATATATATATTCTCAGAAATAGTTGATTGTTGCCTTATACATTGTTTGAAAACTCTTTTTCATAGCTTTATCGTGTGACTTATAAGCTTGATGCCTTTATAATTCCCATAGTTTCAAATGTTTCCATTGTTCTTTTAAATGGTTACTATAATGCTTCTCCTCCAATTGTTTGGTATTTTTTCTCTTGGATTTTGTTGAATAAAATTGTCAACCAAGTGATACCTCTCTCCCCCATAAACCTCGATACCTATAAAGAAGTACTTGCTAGTCTTGTTGCTTCACTATTTTCCATTTTCATAAGAGCTTTCTTTATTTTAAAGACATATAGTTGGTCATTCCTATGTCTTATTGGATGCAATCAACTTCCTCTCTCCAAAATTCTTTGTCAAGTAGCTTCTTAAAACAAACTATTTGTTGTTTTAAAATTTCCTTGTTTGTAAACAATATCCTTTCATTGCGTGCCTTGATGCATTTGATATGATTAATGCATTTTTGCGGTTTTGAGATGGGGTATATAGTCAACATGATATATTAGAAGAATCATTGTAACATCTATTCCTAGGGAGCAAGAGCTAACACCCCAAGGCCCCGTCTAATGCTGGTTGAAAGAAGGAAATGCATAGGTGATTTTTTTCTAAAACAATCAAACTGACATTAACATATGAAATTAAAATGCAATCATCAGCCTCAAGATCTAGCTCTGCAACAGGTCAATCAATTCTAATTTTAAGAATTAAAAGACAATTTTGAAAAGAAATAGCTATAGTAAAATAAATGTGTAAGATTCTTCTGATTTAAACATCAAGCCTTGATTTATTCTATATATATACACACACAGAGGCCAAGTGAAGTAATTTCAGGTAGCAAAATAATTGCTTGGTTATCTTCACTTCACACAATGAATAAGTTAATAAAATTTGCATTTTTGGAAAGCTTAGGAATTTATCTACAATTTGGAAACAAGAAATACTACAAAAGATATCCGGAAGCTGAGGTTATGTTATGTTTTTTCCAACCTATCAAAAATTGTGGTAATTTTGGTAGTGCAACTTTGAGAGATAATAACTCAAAAGTTATTGAGTTTATGATGCTAAAATTTTAATTGAACATTCTTATAGATATTAGAGTTCAAATAAATCTGGAATCACATCAAATCGTTGTGAGATGAGGGAAAAATGATCCAATCATTGGTTGTCATTCATTTTGTTAAAATTTCAGGACTTAAAAAATATACCAAATCTCAGAGTGAATATCTCCCAAATCATAATAGATATTGCGATGAAATTTTAACTGAATGCAGCCACCTATTCTAGCTTTCCAATAAATCATGGAATCATCAATTTAATTTCAGCAAGAATTTCACTATTTCATCATCAATTCATCCATCTTTCAGAAATTTATCAATTCACATATATATGAAATCTGGATCATTTACATATTTTTAAACTAGAGAAATTACTACAAGAAATAGATAAATCAATAATCTCGGATTTGTTCAATGACATAATAATATTTTATATTTTCCAAGCAACACTCACAAAGCAAAATCATTTGAATTTAACTCTTGTAACTATCATACCATTAATCATTTAAACAAACAATCCATATGTTCAATAGTAGAGAACAGAGAAATCACAACCATAAACCAACATCTTAGATTTTCCCCTACACCATTGGACTTATAGAAAGATATCACAATTAGACCTGAGAAGGTATAAACATATAAACCAAGATTCAGATCCAAGATTTAATCATTCAAGGGAGAAGGGATCATCAACCAAATTTCAGCCAAAACACAATAATTCAACAATTCTAAAACATTCACAATTATCCATGGGCACAAGGATACTCTCACTTTTTGCTGGTAGTACCAGTCTTCATATTAGGAATCCCTGGCCCCTGTTGGCAATCTTTCTGCCAAAAATGCCTCAAATTCTTATGGTTGTTTCTGAATTGTTCTAGAAACAATTCACATCCAAGTCATTGAGGTCTGAGAGTGCTGAGGATGGGTGGAGAGATTCAGAGAAGAAATAAATGATTCAACAATCCAAGTTTTCAACAACCTTGGTAATTTCATACAAACATTGTGAAGGTGATTAGGCAAACTAGAAGAGAAGTTGATAAAATCAGCCCATGCTCGTCATTATCAAACATAGGAAAGAAGGATCATTTTACCTGCCCAGATTTCTTACTTACTAGGAGGAATTATTAGAATGTTCAATTACTATGCAGCACTGGTTTTCATCTTTTCTTCTATCTCTTATATCAGGCATGGTTTTCTCTCCCTTCCCAACTTACTAGGAGGAATTATTAGAATGTTCGATTACTATGCAGCACTGGTTTTCATTTTTTCTTCTATCTCTTATATCAGGCATGGTTTTCTCTCCCTTCCCAGTGACACTCCTTGCTACTGTATCTTTTTATTTCCTGCTCAGCTACTTTGCCTTGTGTTTTTCCTTTCTAAGGTACACACCTTGTTGTTGTCCCTTGTCCTTCTTTGCCTCCCTCCTTTTATGGTTTCTTTTTGCTTCTTCTCCTCCTTTCCCTATTTGTTAGTGCAATAAGAGATAATTGGTCGTTTCTTGTTACTGGCTATTTCTTTTCTTTTCTTTTTAAAGTTCTTTTTTTTTCCACACCAGTGAGTCATCAGTTTAATTCTTTTCATGATCACTATCATAAATCAATATATTCAAAGGTTGCAGGTTCAATTCCTAAATCAATAATTTTCAACATTTCAGAATTCTAATTTTGCTAGATCTTAAGTTCAATTCCTCATGATAATTACAGAACATTCAAGCATAAAATCTATATATATTCCTTTTCAGATTGCCATAAGATGCAAAGAAAGAGTTTTCAAAATAGACTTATGATCAGGGCAAGTTTAGGATACATAATCAAACAAGACACCTTCTTTTTTAGGTCATTGGTGATGTGAATTTTCCCATCATCTTACAAGCCTTGAAAGGTCATCATGTGACCTTTCTACAGCCATGGAGGGGGTACTTATACTCTATTATTTAAAACTAGAAAGAACAATGCATCAGAATTAGATGGAGCATTTCATATGCTTATAAAAATAAAATACAAAGCGATGGTATTTGCACACAATATCTTTGATTCATGGGTCAGGTTCTTCCAAGTTGATTCATAGGTCAAGTTCTTCAGTAATGAGCATTCTTTTGCACTTCTGTTTTAAATCATTTATATTTCAACATACCTGTTTTAGATTTTGAGGCACACCTTAGAGTACTATCCTCTCGTTTTTTTTTTGCTTCTCAGCCTCTCTGCTGAAATAGAATAGAAAAAATATATATTTTATTATTTTTTCTAAAACATGCCCAACATGTATTTTAAAGCANTATATATAAATCAGGCCAACAAACTTATTACCATTCCAATCGGTCACTTCCATCACAGTCCAATCTTAATAGAAAAGCGCATCCATAACCTCACAACAAAACATGCACACAGAAGGTCTATCATAATCATCAACATGAAAACTCAAGGAAAAGTGGTTCATTACAATTATTGAGGAGTGTAATGATGTCTCAAGTATGACTCCAACTGACAACTTCTTGCCTGATAAGACAATGAGCTAACCACTTGAGCCACCTATTATTGGCTTATGGTCAATGCATGTTATCTTGAGCGTTTTGTTATCTTGGCATTTTTCCTTGTTTTGTTGATATGGTCAAAATAATTACAATATTAAATTAAAAGACAATTGTTATCTTGGGTATTTTGTGTTCTCAGGCACCCATCTAGGCTCATACTTGCTACCAATATGGTTGAGAAAATTATTAGTTTTCTTTTTTTATTGGGGACAATGAGCAGTTTTCTGTTTCTGTTATCATTTTTACTCCAAGCTTGTTTCTTGATTTTCTTCCAAATAAAAGTGGAAAATGTTCATTATTGTTTTTTGTTTTAGAAATCATCTTAGTAGAGAGATTTCAGGTTTCACCATTCAATTTTTTAATTAAATCAGTAGAATGTTTAGAATATGTAGTAACTTTTATTCTGCAGATTGGAACAAAGTACTTTATGGAGCGCCAATGTTTATTGAAGTGTATTCTTCAAATTCTCATGTACAAATGTAAGTTTCTATTTTATTTACTCTATTACATGCCCACCACTGAGGTGTTTTTGGATATGGTTTTAAATTTGAGTGGAACTGATGTGTATCCCATTCATACATGATCTTTTAGTTATTAAACATTTTTGTCTTAAAAGTTATCAAGAAATGTTATTTTATTTTTTTTGCATTTCACATTTATTTGTAGTAAAACAATAAAACGTCAATATGTATAGGAGACCTAGGTGAGTGTTGACGCGCTGGATTCCGTATTTGCTATGTGTATCCTTCATGATTACAGGAAGAATGCAGTAATTTTACAATTCTATTCCCTAGACATCGTATCGAGTGATGCTAAATATACTTTAATGACATGATCATGCAATGATTGGTAAATTTGATTTGTTTTTCAGTAACCAATGAAAATGGAACCTGTGAAACTATAAGAGAACAGGCTGATGAACTATTAAATGATGGCCTAGAGCAAAGGACAATCGATGTTTTGGAACATTTGATTTTAGCACAGAGACCATCAAACCTGGTATTCATTAAAGGATTTGTTCAAATATGCTTTGTTCTTCTATACTTTTGTTTTGTTTTTGGTTAGGATGAAAATAATGGCCTTCTTTATTATTGTCATTAATTACATATATTTTTGCCAGCCAGATAATTCAGTTTGTTCTAGTCTGAATATGACAGATATTTCTTCACTAGATTCTTACAGCCAAGAAGTAATGTTCCACCATTATGCTTACTGCAGCTTGCCATTAATGAATGCCAATAACTATATATGTATATGTCTGGGTGTTGAGTTAGTTTCTTGACAACTGTAGCTGTGCCACAATCCCCTGGTCTATAGTAGAGGTCCTTGGGGATAGTAGATTGATCTTATGTATTGCGTCTGTGGATTTTGAGGGTCAAATGAATTAAACAGAAAGTGTATGGAGTGTCATATAGATGTACGAATAGGCCTGTAAACGCTTAGAATGTGGACTTCTGGACAACAACGTCCATTGAAAACATGTAACACAGTCGAAACAATTCTCTATAAGAAACCGGATGCTGAACAAAATTGTGGCACAGCTATTTTGTTTGATTAAACAATTCCTTCCACTTACATAAAACAGCACAGCACTTTAAATCCAGAAAATGTGGCAGATATTTAAGTCTAGAAAATGATAGTGGTTAATATATGCATGAAACATGAACTTTCAGTCAAATTATTCAGGCACTGGTTAAGAGGATAAGTAACATTAGCAAAAGCTAATCCTTCAGGCACATTAAGGGTAACTGCAAAATTAATTAATATCATATACAGGATTACTTTCAAGGGGAACAGTCTACGAAGAGATAGGCTCTTCTACAGTTTAGCTCACAGAACTTCAGAATTTGAAAAAAGGAAATTGATGATTGGCACAATGTTCCTGTTAATATTTTAGAGCAATCTAAACACATCCAAATTCCAGCAACTATAACGAAGGAGTCTGATTAACAAAAATTCTCATTCCAGAAACGGTTTCTCCACCTACTTGGACTGAGTGCTTGCATTTTGCACCGAGTGCTTGTGAGATCCTTGCTGAGATGCTGCACGAGGATCTGGAACCCTTGGCTTTGAAGTCGAGTTGGCTGAGGTGCTACCAAATGTATATTTGGTGTTTTCTCATGGCTACTTCGTAAGGCATTTTGGGTGCATCTCGAGTTCTGTTTCTCAGTTACAGAGCTAAGGTATATCAGTTGTCCCAAAGCTAAGAAGGCAGTGACGCGTCTTCTTAATCAAGAGTTTCTGCATCAGATCCTTCTATGCTTTATGTTATTTTAGCTCACCGAGTTATCCTTGAACCTGGGGTTATTCATTTACTATAAAAGAAATTTCATGTTCATTTTCTTTCCATGCCTCAGTCTGGTAAAGCTTTATTTATTCAATACCTCTTCCTTCCATCATCATAGGTAACAATTGTCAAGTTATCATGTCTGGCTTTCTTTTACTCCAGGACATTCATTTTCTTCGCGTGTCCCAGAGGACATAGCTTTGGCTTGCGATTTTTCCTACAGATAAAGCACTGCCATAGTGTCCTCCTTGAAACATCCCTATATTCACATGGACATTTCACATCAAAGGATTCATGACTTGAAGGAGTCTTTCTCTTAAATTTTGTCTGAGAGAATTGTGCAGTTTGAGCTGAAAGGTTCCTAGACTTATCTATCCCCTTTCCTCCCCCTTTCTCTCTGGCCCAATGAGATCTCCTCCTCTCATTATTAGAGTTTTCCTTGCAAAAATCCACTGCCGACTCAGCCTGCTCAATAGCCTGTCCAAGATTCCTGACATCTCTTCTATATAACTCTTTCTCAGTCTGAGGCTGGAGTCCAGTTGTGAAAAGCTAGAATTTTATTTTCACAAGACATTCTTAAACATAATTCGATTACCTTCCAGTTTGTGTGATTACTTTTAACTTGCAGAAGGCTTTCATTGGGGAAGTAAATAGAAAGTGGTAACTAGTGCCTTCTGAAAGTCCTTCCAAATTTCAATGGAATTTGGATGATTTTTATGACACACATTTTTAACTGTCCCTAATACCAAGTTCATTAATAAGATACTGTGTTGCAACACAATTTGTTTCATTCATAGGGAAAGTCTACATCTACTCAAATTCATGAGCCTCGTGGAGGAAGTCTACAACCTTCTTTTCGTCATGCTTTCCTTCATTAGGTTGTGGCACTTTAGCTTTATACTTGTTGCCGGGGGTGACTGTTGAGAAATTGTTTGTTTACCAAATATTGCCTAAGCTTTCACTCCCAAAAAAACCTTCTACTTCTTAATCTCTTCATTCTTCACCTTCATGGCATTTTTCTGCACCTTTATCTTATCCTTCAACTCCAACATCTTTGCTGCTACCAGGAGTTGCTTTACCTTTAAATGAAAACTAACAGGGGGCAACAACTGAATCTTTTTCAATCACTTTCTGATCATCTTGATACTATGTTGGTGCCTCATTTGTCTTCTGAGCAACTTGTCCATCTTATTCATGTTCTGAGACATTTGTTGAAACGGTGCTTTAAATTTCCAATTGTGAAGCATTAGAGCCGTCTTTTCCCACGGTGCTTGTTCTTCCACTCAATCCTCCCTAGGTGGGTCTTCACGTTGCTCAAGAGTCCTTTGGATTTCTTTCATTATTTATAGAATAAAAACTTATACCATTTCACTATCAGATGCAGTAATTGTGAGCTTTCAACCACTATTGCTTTTTAACGAAAGCCATTGCACTCCATAACCTTCCACTAGCCAACACATTACTACTTTTATCTATACAACAACACCAACTATACGATCACCCCCTTAACAAACACCTGTCCAAACTAGCTACTGTGCGTATGCTGTACCCTTCCACAATGGATAGGCGTATGCTTTAATATCAAGTGGAGTGGCGCTGTCCTAACACATTGCTAGGCACTACCTGGGAGTCCTTTTTAAAGGCCAGACGCGTAGGCTATGCCTAGCAAACATGATTACTACCTTGTTTTGCAGTGATAACCCAAGTAGTATACGAAAGGATATTTATAAAGCAATAGATTAATTGTGCTAGAGTATCAATTACATAACAGTGCACGCATCATGCACACAAGCAAGCACACAAATGAGCTGTCATAAAAGAAGTCAATAAACGTAGGAACTGCCACATTACAACTTTAGGAAAAAACACTTGTCAGTAAATCTATACACTTCTTCTCTAATTCTATTCAATTTGAAACAAATAAAGGCAAAGTGAGTTGCACCAGAATTTCAACCATACTCAACATGTCTTCATATCCGAAGGAATTAGGTTTCCATGCAGTTTTTATAGATGGTTTAGAGATTAGGCTTAGCATTCAATCCAAATTGATCAACATGCTCCTCTGGTCCCCAAAGGTAGAGGCGAGTCGAATTTGATCCTTGAACAAGGCATACTCGTTACATATATCCTGCATGCGCACACACTGCCCACTACCTTGTAATGTCAGCGAATTGTTTGCTGTTGCTCACTGTCCCATGTGATAAGTTGTGAGCTGCCATAAAAGTTCAGTGCGCCATGCACCAATCTATGTATCTCTATAAAACCTTTGCTACCATATATAGTGATTCATAAGTTTGAGCTGACCCCACAACCAGACAAAACGAAAAACAGTCCTGTGTGTTTGATCAACTTGCCTTAGTTATACAAGGTTCAGTAGAAAACAAGATATGGGCCTTTATGTTGGAAGGCTATCGATTTTAGGTAGAATTTGAAAAATTGAAAACATGAAGTTCTGGTGAAAGTTGAGAAATTGTAAACATGAAGTTCTGGTAGAAGTTTAAAAATTGAAAAATGCAACATGAAGCTTTTGTTGAATTGAATAGAAAATGATATAGAAACAGTGTTGAAATGTAATGTGCTTAGTAGAAATCCACAATAATATAATAGGCGTAATATTTCTTAAAAAAATAATGGGTGGATGGAGATATTTAGAGAAAAACCTTTACCCAAGCTAGATGTGGAATCTTGTTGAAGAGAATGAGACTTTATGATCACAATAACTATTTTGGCACAGAGAAGAATCCGAGGCATTAATAGGAGCAGTGAGTTAAGATAGTTTTCTTTAATGCTTTTGTTTGTTTGCTTACATAGTCACCTAATGGGCATTCTATCTACTGCAGTGATTAATAACTCGATTTTCTTGCTGCTTCATGCTTTGATTCTCATAACCTTACAATCAAACAATTTTATACTTTCAGGATATTTATTATGCAGATTTATGGTGTGAGGAGACCCTCATTGAAGAAATTCATATCATGGATATTTTATTTCTTCTCTATTACCTGCCTGGACATATTTGTACAGCTGATAATTGGAACAAGATTTTCAGTATTTTCAAGGTTTGAATAGCCATAAATCACTGTTTGTAATTATATTCTCCTTAAGCTGCTATTTTTGATTATAAAATGAAAAAATTCATTGTGTAGGACATTATATCTGGCTTCAACAATACTGAGCATCTTGTTATTACACCAGCAGCTCAAAAATATGCCCTTCATATTAGATTCCAGGCTATTTTGATACTTGTTGAAGGCTTGGACTTTGATAGTGTTCTTTGCATGCTCTTCAATGAGGTTCCATTTTGGTGAGAATACTCTAGTTGGTTTCATGGATAACATTAATTTTGCTAATCATTATAAAGTGATTTTAATGTTTTCATTGGTTCATGGATGATGCCAGCCAGGGTTCTCACTCATTTTCTTTTGGTGATTTGCAAGAGATTGAGAATTCAATATCAATCCTCAATTCTTTAGAGTTGTCTGAAACTAGCCTTGTCATTTTTATGTGGGCTATATTTTCATGTCTTGTTTCAATGCTTCCGGCAACAGAAGAACCTTTTGTCTTGGTATTTTGCCAGTATTTCAGCTCTAATTTTCACAGTGAATTGATTTCCTAAACTTGAGTAATTGCTTTTCTTAATAATTTAAATCTATCATATTCAACCTAGTTCAATTTTCAGGATGTCAATCATTTAGCTTACATTCGTCAAGCTGTGAATGGTGGGGCACTTGATGCTGTATATAAGATGCTTTGCAGTGATGCTTTTCAAGGGGTTGACGTAAGTTTTCCACCAATATAGTAGTTTCCTACCTTTGGTTGTAACATGACAATAATGATGTTAGAATGGACATGTTATATGTAATTGTTTTTATTCAATTAAAAATTATAAAATTAATGTTTAATTTTATGTAATACTCAGCTAGACAACTGTTGATGTTGCTATGCTATTAAAAAATGGCACTGTTTTCTTGGCATATCATTCTGGAGATAAAACGGAAATGTAGGCAGGGTCCTATGCTATTACAGTCATATGCACAAAATAGTAAACGTTTTTGTTTCAATCATAACATTTTTGGTTTGTCTTTGGTGGTGGCTTTACTGATGGTCATGGATATTTCTATCACATGTATTTCCTTTTTAGAAACTAGAATACGGTCATGTCTTTTCATTCTTTGTTTTTTAAGAGTACCGTGTCTCTTAACTTAATGAAGTCTACAGTTTCAGGGGCAGGTAACGGCATATAAAAGTGTTTTAAAAACATTGATGTCTGGATTTATTGCTGCATATGATATCAATCAGGTTTGTATTAGTTTCATGTGTACATCTGAAATCACTGGGAAGTTTTGAAATGAGGTAAATTATTTCTCATTGATTTGCAGGATGAAAGGATTCTCGATACAATCTTAAACATACTGTGTGAAATATATTCTGGACAGGTTGATGAGGACTACACTTTGTTTTTATTGACATATATATATGTTTTAAAGTTCTGCCAAGAGAATTAATATGTTATGGATATGCTTTTCTTAATAAAATTTTTGACAGGAAGGGCTTTGTTTAGAATTTTGGGATTCTGAAAGTATCATTGATAGGCCAATTCGGAGTTTACTTCCTGCAGTGATGAAATATTTTCCCATGAAAGTTTTACCTTTTCTAAGGTTTTTGTTAGCTGTATGTGAAGGAAACTGGCCTTCTATATCTGCGTGAGTTTTACTTTCCCAAATTATACTCGTTTTATTTTGATGACATTATTCGTATAGTTATATGTGCAAATTTCCTTGTCGTTATACAAAATTTATTTAAATGTAATTGCAGGTTTATGTTGGCTTTTTGAACAAATTAAATTAATTCTGTTGTATAAATACGCATTTTTAGATTAGCATATTTCTTTAAATCCCTTAAAATCAACCTGTATAAAATCCCGTTGGTTAAAAAGTTTTACATTCCTTAAATCAAGACTTGTATGACCTTGTAATTGGAAACCCTGTAAAAATCCCAAAGGAACTATTGGGCAGAAGTAGTTAACAAAGCAAAATAAGAGAAAACTCTTCAAGAAAATCGTCCATGGACATTGAAAGCAAAATGAAACAAATCATATAGTTTTACACATGCTATATTCCATTTTCTTCTATTGATTTCTATTCACGCTCATTGAAGGAAGACATGTTTCTCGTTTTTAATTTACATTAACAAACATAATGGACAAATTCTTTCTCCCAACTGATGGGATTTAATTCTAGCTCTACCAATTCGAATTCTTCATTTAGTGGAATTATTGCATTCATGAAACATCGTTAAATCTTCCACGCCTAATTTTTTTCAACATAAGATTTCCTTTTTCCTTACACCCGTTTCCTGCTAAAACCAACCATATGCCTGGGATCCTGCATCATTGGCTGGAGATCTGAGTGCCATCAGATTTCGCAGCCTTACAATTAATGGATATGTTCTCCATTATTCTCAAATTGGCCCTAGTTCTTAGCCATGCAAGTGGATAATACGGCTTGACATTTATCAACGGAAGAGAATGTTATATCTAATTATACCTGGACCAAAGCTGACAAGCTGACAAATAACAAGTTCAAAGCCACCGTGCATCTCCATATCATGTTTATGAAAGTTTAACTTTTAATCTGATATTGTGGATTTAGGATATGGAGCATTGCATGGAAGTTAGTTACAAATGTGTTGTTACATGTTTGCTTGTCATTATGGGATTCCAAATCATCATCATCATGGTGCCTTTATCCCATTTATAGGGGCTGACTGTTCATTATGAGAGTCCAACTCATCATCATCATGGTTTTTTTATCCCATCTTTATGGGCTGACCGTTCGTTATGGGATTCTAAATAATGTAACGCTGGTGACAATCAACAAATATGTGAAATGCTTTTTATCATATACCTAAGTAACTTTGGTCGCAGTCAATATTCCTAAAGTAATTTTATTTTGAACCAATTGACATGATTTTCTAAAAGAAAGTGTGAGATTACGGAGTGATCAAAGGAGTCTATATCAGTTTCAATGAAAACAAGGAATAAGGAAAAACAGTAATAAGGAAAAAGACTAATAATTTGCAGAAAGAGCACAGTTACGAGGATACCTTATGTTCAAGATCATGTTGTGGAATATCTGAATGATATTAGAAGATACGATGATTTTGCTTGTTCTTTGTTAGCCAATGCATATTCACTATACTGTATTTGCTGCTTCTTTAATGACTTCAAATATATGTTTGTTATTGTTGTGTTTTAGGCATTCCAAGCACAAGAAGTTGGTTGGATGCACTATCAATGTTATAGAGTTCCTACAAGTAAATGTATGAAATATGCAGAACCTTTGACAGACAGGCTGGGCAGGGCTTTTCGTAGGTTAGTTTCATCTTGTCAAATAATTGCACAATGACTGCTCGTGTAGATTGCACACCCTGTATTTTCACGGGCAACATCAAGTGAGGGAATCTGATCGTCCAACAGGAAGGGAAGCATGCTTGTAGCCCATTATTTTACAGGTATTCTTATCAGTTGATAACCACCCTCTACCTTGCCATTTAGTCCGGCTGCTGCTTCCTTTCATCCTTCTTGTGTTGCTTGTCTAACTATAACACAGCCATGTAGAGTTAGATATTCTATAAGTAATCAAGAAGGTGAAGGAATATTTGCCAAGTGAATAGGTAGAGCTGAAGGATTATGTGGGAGGTGAGTCCATGAATATGGGCAACCCGCATTGAATCATCTACATCAATAACCATGGTTTCAAATATGCTATTGTTTGAGATGAAAATCTTTGGAAGCATTGCAGATGTGCCAATGATGTGGAGGTATATGACTTTGCTAAGCTTGGTGCTTTGCGGTATGGGCCATCAATAGTCACATATTCTACAATTAGAAACATATATTAGCATGGCAGATTAATGCAACAGAAACAAAACCAACCACACATTCAAAGCCATAATGAAACCAAGAAACTTAAAGTAAGTCCCAAGCTCTTACCAAATTAGGGTAAATGTTTATGTAATCAATTCCATTACTTGCCATCTAAATCTATACTTGTGGTTGTTTACAAGCTAACCCAAGGTTCATTGAACATAGACACTCTCCAATTGCTTAGAAACTTTTCCAGAAGTCTAGTGGTTAATGATTTTGGCAATCACCCTCTTAGTGATTATGAGACACAAACTTGGGAATACACTCGTTACCTGAAATTCTATCTCAAAATGTACACTATTCAATTTCATGCCATGTTTGAGATATATATCATCATCATACTAGCTTTGTCCCAACACAATGGGATTGGCATGTTTGAAAGATACAAGCACAACAATTCATCTTGGTAGTAGATGTGCATGGTCAATCCGACTTGAAAAATAGCATTAAACTTGTAACAACGTTTTTTCTTGTGAAACTAACAAAAAACTTGCAAGAGCAAACCGTCTTACAGAAACAACAAGAAACCCCACAAGAACAATCGATCTTATAAAACAACAATGAATTCACAAGAATTTATTTTGCAAAGACAATAACAAACCCTCAAGAACAACCCATCTTGCAAACATAATGGACCTGCAAGAACAATCCATATTGCAAGCACACCAACAAACCTCGCAAGAACAATCTTTCTTGTGAAATAGCAGCAAGCTTACAAGAGACAACTGTCTTGATTTTGTGAAATTAGAAATGAATCCTCAGAAGAGAACCCTCGTATGAAGCCATATAACTTACTAGTGCAGCCATAGATGGTTTTGATCTGCAACTAGGAATAGCTACTCCTAACACGGCTGCTAACTACACTTGACTACAAAGCTATCAAATTAGTTGAAGCCACTAGTGTTATTTGTTATTGTCATACCAAAAAATATCTTGATCCTTCATTGCCTGCAACTTCTACAACTATGGCCAGGTTGCATACGTCCACAAGATTACTGACATCACTGTTATGTTGCAATACTCTTGTAGCTCATTGTTGCATTGCTGTCATTGATGACTAAGTTGTGGCAAATCCTATCACAGTGGCATCCCTGTTCGTCACTAGTTGGAACATACTTTTGCAGTGATGCTGTAAAAATCCTTGAAATTGTGTTGCCTTCAATGTTTAACTCTTTGCATGTTGAAATCCTTGCTTATTAGATTTACTCTGCATGCCATTATATTGCCACTATGCCTAATGTGCACATTATAGGTACATGTCACCTCTCTAACCTAAAGCTTTTTGTTTATTGGTGCAAAATTGTCAGTTGCAGCAAACCATCATAGACCATTAGCGAAGCTATCGTATGTGTGCACTTTGCACCAGATCAAATTTGACAAATTAGCAGTGAAATATGTAACTAGTGTTCTGCTTTGTGGCAATACTCATACCCTCGTTGCCAATGTTGAATCACACAATCTTTGATGCCATTGTTAGGGCCCATCAACAGTAACATACCCTCATTGCCAATGATGAATCACACAAGTTTTAATATGACTATTAAGGTCTATTAATAATAATCGATTCAATGATTGGAAGCGAGTATTAGCACAATGGAAACAAAACTAACCACACATCTGAAACTATAGTGAAATGCGAGAAACTAAGAGCAAGTCTTGAGCATCTACTGAAGTTTTAGTGACCCTAGACATTCTCCAACCACATAGAAACTTCTAAAAAAATCTAGTGACTACTAATGTTAGAATTGCTATTGTTTCCAACACTTTGGGAATGATCTACAATATTAAGATAGACTCCTTAAAGGCAGTAGATGGAGCAGTGGATTCCACCTAAGCTGCGAAGCTAATGGACAAGTTATTGCAAGTGTGAAATGAGTTGGAAAATTTATACAGAGATGCCAATGAGTAAGGATCATCCCTTGGAGCCACAATGCTCATCCTGCCAAGCAGGGTCATGCAAGGGTTGGTGGATGAGTGAAAGCCTAACCTCTTTGAGTGGCTGTGCCTAGGCTTGAACCCAAGTTCTGGGCTTGAGAAATGAGCACTTTACAAAGACACCAATGAATATGAGGACAAAATCATGATGCCCATGGAAGGTGATAACATTGTTTTTGAAGCAGGTTTCTCCTATCTCCATGAGTGGGATTAGTGCACCAACCAGAGGAGTCGGAGGTTGCAGGAAGTTCTAGACAAGAATACAAAGCAAGTGGAACTTGAAGGAAACTATAAGGAAGTTATAGACAAGGAAACTTTACGTGGAGACTTTTAACAAATCTCCTCATAAGATACTAAGCTGTCTCCATCTGAACCTGATGCTCCAAAGGATTCAATTCTCATTTCTACTCCAACGGCATGTCTACTTTATTAAAGTGTTTTCTTCATAAAGTTTTTTTTTTGGGGTGTTTCACAACTATTGTTCTTGTTGAAATTGCAAATTGAAAGGGAGAATGAGTTCATACGGTAATTTTGTCATATCCCTGTTTTTGATAATTGTAACCGGCTATTATTTTTGGTTGATCCAAATGCATTACATAGTTAATTTGTATATTGATTACATAACACTTGTGTTAAAATTTCCATTATTAGAAACTTCATTAATTAAAAAATAAGATATGATGTACACGGATAATTAACATGGTTAAAAATAAGATCTATTGAAAATGTTCCAAGATGCCAATGCAGTTCCAACTTTAGCTATATACATTAAATCCTGTTAGACTTAAGAATTTGGGCAGTCAAATCTCATTTTGGATCTTGTGTTCTCTTTCCAACATTTTACCATACTGTATCTAGATTGCTTTCTTCCTATCAAAAAGGTTAGCCATTTCTTTCTTGAAAAGGTCAATGATCTCATGCTAACATAGTTAAATTAATTGTTGAGGTTTAATTAAGACAAATAAAGTCGTACAAAGCAAAGTAACTATACGTTGTATTAAAGATACTAAATAAAGAAAATAAATGGTTGTTTTGGAAATCAGAGACATCACCAAGTGTTTGAAGACCCTTTTTATTCAAAACCCTCTTTTACTGAAAGAGCCATATTAAATAATTTAGTTATGCAAGATCATTGACAATCAATAAAATTTGTTTTGTGTCTAGTAATTTCTACCATTCTGTAACAATTGGTTATCTCGTTCCAGTCAACATTGTTCCTTGCAAAAGAGGTGCAAAGTGATAAGAGAATCTTACAACGAAATAACATATGAACGTGAATGTCTCTTAACATGAAATCATGTTGCAGAATACCTTCATGAGATACTACTGAGTATTAAGACCACGTAACAACGAGATGGTCAGGTCAACCAGAGTAGGAATGATTCTACATGTCTGATCATGGGAGCTACAGAGTACAGGAAATGCAATAACAGAGATAAAAAATCTTGACAGCCATGGTGTTAGATTACAGAAACAAGTGTGGAGATGCAAAAGATCTGAATTCTTCAAGACGGTTCCTTACGGAATTGTATTATAAGCTATGATGGTTTAGATGTAAAGACTGTGATATGGTCATGGAGGCTTGATGATAGTCATGATATAGCTATGGAATTTACAATTTTCTAAAAGGATAATTACCAGATTTCTAGCCAGTTAGAACAACAGACACACGATCAACCATGCATCTATCTTATCAAATATTTCTGAATGTTCTTCATACAAATTTTTTCTTCAAGGAAAGTTCATTGATGCACCCCTTTTGCATTTCTTTATTGAGCAACATCGATACCTTTCACAAACGGCTTAGGGAGCTGAATTTGGTAGTTGAAAAGGAATTTTCAACTAGAAATTTAATTTGGCAAATCAGTTGTTATTAATGATACCACGAGTGAGATTCCATGGGTAAAAATGATAAGGAGGGTTAAAGAAAACTGTAGCAAATATTTTGACATGAGTTTCTTTGTTTCAACTGTTTGCTTTTAGAATTAGCAAGCATTTTAGTTATTTTAATTATGCAGGTACAACTTTTTATGCAAAAAAGTGAACATGACGACATTAGTGAATAGTCAACGTATCGAAAGCTGTCAAGAGAGGCCTGAAACAGTGAAGGCCCATTTTAATTTGCAAATCCCAGGAGCAGAATCTCTAATCATTAATGCCGGTTGTACTGGATATATCATAAAGGTTTTAAAGGATGGTGCACTAGTTGTTTGTTGGGAGGTATGTTCTCGAAATGAAATTATTTGTACTAGTAGTTCCTTTTATCTTTATTCTGTCTTTCTAATTTCTAGTTCATATTTTAGGATGATGCAAGTGTATTGTATTGAAGAAATGATTTTGGTATTTCGTCCCAAGGACTCACATGCATGTTCTTTGCTTTAAGCTGATTTAGCAATGAATATCAGGCTTGCCAGCCGTTGATAAAATACGGTTGTAGATTGAATTTAGTACCGACTAATCATTTGATTTTCTTGAGAAAAAAACTTAAAACTGAGAAAGTCAGAAAGACGTTAGGCAAAACATCCGCATGTAGAAAATGAAAAAAATTAAGTAATTTTAATTGCATAAATATGCAAAAGATGCACATAAACACAATCACACATTGTTATTGATCTTAGATGATTTACCAGAGAAATACTAAAACTATCCAGCTGATGTTAATATTGATATATGAACATAATAGCAGCTACCTAACCGCTTGGGCATTCCGATGACTGGTCAGAGACCCAGCACACCAAGCTTATGTGATTTAAACTCTAAACTAAATCAACATAAATTGAGGACCAAAAAAAAAAAGGTGCATAATTCCACTGGCTATAAAACATAGATTGAATGACATTACTACTTTTATGAAACAAGCTTATAAGCCAAAACAGTTTGACCCAACTTGCTTTTCTGACTCTTTATTTAACCCTTTGCATCCTTGAAAGATTCCAGTTACCACTAAATACCATCTTTGACTTTAGCAATTGCAACATTGGCCATTAAATATGTTGCAAAATATAAAAATTATATTGAAAATTTTTCTTTTACTTAAATAAAATCTTAGGAACAAACCCTTATTGCTAACAATTTTGAACTTTGATGCTTTGAAATTGTATTTTGATATTTGTCAGATTTTGGATTTTTAACATATTATTTTTGGCATGGTATTATGTTGCGGGAGTTGAGTGGGTTTCGTTAGTTTTGAGATGTACTTTGCAATCGTTAGTTTTGAGATGTACTTTGCAATTGAGGACATAAATGTTTTAGATTAATGCCTAATTTTGTTGACCACATGAATTTATTCTGCTAATGAAGTTTGAAAGCTTTTTATAGCCTTGTTAAATAAGTTCATTGGCTTATATGTTTGGTGTTATTCTTTGGATAGCATATTTGACAAAATTTGTTTGTCTGAAAATGTTTTCAACTGTCCTGCTGTAGGCTTTGTATCCTATTATATTGGTGATACTGTCCATGTTGACACGAGAAATCTCTAGTATTCAAATTTACGAGGAAACTGTGGGAATTTTGGAACTTCTACATCGGATACTCTCATTCAACAAGGTACTGTTAATATACCTCAGAGACATTTATTTGTAATGTTCCATGATCCTGCTTCTTGTTGTATCTCTAACATAAATAGTAAAATTGTAGTAGTGATTATTATAATTATTGGATTTAAGTATACTTCTTTCTTTTTAAGTATTGTTGCATAAGGCGTACAGTGTGTAAAATGCTGATAGTTTTTAGCATGAGATTGAACACGTAAAATTCTTCACATGGAGTGATTATAAAAATTAAATTTAAGACAAAATTATTGAGCAGTTAACCAACAAACAAGATCAAAATAGGTTGATGATGGTTAGATGATTCAGTAAGAGAACATAGGGAAGTTCCTAAGGTTGGTAATAGTTTTGTGATTGGTCAAGCAACAACTAGAGCCGCAACAAAACTGGCTGTGTGAACATTCATAAACTAATTAAAACCTATAGTAATTGGGCTGGAAATTCCACCTATAGCAGGGGCAGTAGACTGAGCAATCATGTGGTTCGTGATGGGAGGTTGTTTTTTTAACAAAATAACATTGGTGAAGTGAGCAGTTGCCGTGCCAAATGCTGTCAACCGAGTTACCGAGTTAGTGCAGTTGACTGTACACTCACAATGGTTTGCATGCAAAAATGAAACTTTGCCTCAATAAACCATAGGATCGTTATCATGCTATGCAAGTTTGGACTCAGTCTCTCCAAGGTCGCCAATCTTAGAGCAAATATTTTAAAAATTAACATAGGGTTGTCTGTTATCAATCTTAGAGAAAATATTTTAAGAATGAACATAGGTTTATCTGTCATCATCATCATCTTTTCTATTGATGAATTTAACTTTAGAGGACACAATCATTTTTTACAAAATCACATTGGTTAAATGAGCAGTCGCCCTGCCAGGTTCTGGCAACCAGATTAGTGCATTTGACCCTGTATGAGCAGTCAACCTCACAACGGTTTGCATGCAACAATGAAACTTGGCCTGAATAAACTATGGTGTAATTAATGTATTATCACTATATTGTATTCTTGATCTGATAGCAGGCCAGGCACATGTTTTTTGCTGTATAAGGATGCTATCCAGGACGTGGATGCATGAATTGGAAATGCTAGGCATAGTCCACTCTGGGTCCACCCTTAAAAAACCAAGTACTCTGAGGTGACGCCAAGCACTGCATAAGGCGATGCCATTTCAAGTCAAAAGACCTTGCAGAACAAAATTTTTAAATGGATTAATAGTCAGAAAAATACAATGCTCTGTTTTTTCCAAAACACAATTAATTCCTATTGAGGAACTTGTACATTTCATGCAGAAGCTTCGAAAGATGCTCTATGATATTACAGTTAATAAGTACTGCATCTTTATCATCAGCTGATTTTGTCTTTATAGAGCTCCTGTTACTTCGAAAGCTGCGTGCATTTGCTTTCCTAAAAGTATTAATTATGATATTCAGTCATAACCGTAAGAACTTTAAGTTCTGTGACTCTTGGAGCTGCTATATGTTGGAACTCTGAATACTGTCCACTGATATTCATGGTAGAAAAAGATCTGAAGTTAAATTTGTCACTGGAAAGGATGATAATGATAGACAACCTATGTTCATTCTTGGCTTCTTGAAAATTAAGAGCTAACCGTGAGGCACGGGATGCCCATTAACGTCCCTCAATTTTTCTGGGATTCTCTGCAGCGTTGGCATCTTGGGAGGCACCCAAGGGTTATCATGGCACTTTGGTGTGCGGGAACACTGATCCTGTCATTTCAACCCATGATAGTTTATTCCAAATGGCGGGTTAAGCAACAGGTGGCCTGGACAGGATCCCAGGGGAGGGAACACACAGTGAGAATGGTGGCAACATGCACTGGAGAGCCACATAACGAGGAGCTCAATATGGAGGGGAGACACTCGCAGCAAGGGCCTGGATGGGACATCACTGTGGAATGTAGTAGAGCGGCTGAATAGGCTAGGTGGGAAGAAAGGGAGTGGTGGTAGAAGTGATGGGCTAATATGCAACAATAGGCACAACAAGAGACCACACAAATGCAGATACAGACACTAAGATGGATGGAAGGCATCATCTCAGAACACAGGACTGGCCTTGCACAAGTCATTCATGAGAATCAGCAATGCTTGGCACTTAGCACAGGCACCTTCGAAGCTAGAACTGAGGTGGACTTCAGCCCACATTTGCAGACCATAGTGGAGTATATGGGATTGACGCAGGGGCAAAATCCACATATAGCACAAAATGGGAAGGCTAGGATGATGTGAGCTGTGTTGGCCAGGGACTTAGGGATGACTTGGTGGGCGGGGACTTGTAAATATATTGTGGGTGCGGGGTGGGCTTGCCTTTGGGAGGGGGCACTGTTAGAAAATTGATTGGAGCAGGGTTTGTGGCAGTGAGGTCTGCTAGGTGTGGGGTCAACAACCCTGACCCGGGCTACACTCATGTACAGCTCTTTTTGGAATTAATAACACTATAATTTGTTCCAAAATAAATAAATAAATTCAGCATCTCTCTATGTAGGGATTGCTCCTGGAAATACAAGAAATGAATCACAAAAAGATAGATATAAATATAGGTGAAAATATGAGGAGGAAAATAATAGCATATGTTAAAACAAGGAATTCAACAAGAAGTATCCTTACATGTTACGAAGTGCATTCCGGTTCTCAATTTTTAGAATATATAGCTATGCAAAGCAATTAATCGCATACCCAATTTTTGTACATGAGCAAAATCATAGACCATACAAATTTTATATGTTCATTAGTCATTTAATATCAACTGATGCAAGTAGATCTTTAAATTCATCTAAGCATTTATTATCATGCTTACCTAAAGGTTAGATTTCTCCTATGCTAACTGCATTCCATTTCTCAATTTTTAGAACATTGGAGTAAGTAGTTTAATTAGCTATGCAAAGGAATTAATCACAATTTTTGTACATTAATAAAATCATAGGCGATGCAACTTGTGTATTTTCATAGGTCATTTAATGTCAATTGATTCAACTATATCTTTAAACTCATCCAAACATTTATTATCAATAAAAGTAAACAAATAAGTAGGAGTTTCTAACCTTCGTGGGCGAATGATGAAAAAGCACAACTTACCTAGCTCAAGTGGGGTGAAATCAACTAGACAAATGAAAAGCTCTATGAGGATGCCATAGCTTGTATTGAATATAGTTATTTATTAAAAACATAGTTCAAATTAAATGATTAAAATATGTGATTGTTAATAGTAAATTCTATTCTAATTTTTTTAATACATTATCATTTAGCATTTGATAACCAAATAATGAAAAAATTCTTCAATAGTTTTATTCGTAGTTGTTCCTGCAAAAACAAAAAAATAACGGTATTATCGACAGATACCATGAATGGACTTCACAATCTAATATGAAATTGATGTGAAATAACTCTCAAAAGCAATGGCTAGAATATGAAAGTTGCGGGTATGGTATAGCGGCTGAGTTGTAGGTGCAAAAGACAAAGTTTTAACCGCCTCTAGTATTTGGATCTGGCATACCATGATTGTGTGCATGTACTGATTGTTTTTCCAGTTTCAAAGAAACCAGACACAAATACTAGAGTAACAATAGGAAACAGGAATGTGTAAACAATACATTTGTATGCAGGTACAAAGAATGCCTTGTAAACTTTAATAATGTGGAAGCCAAAAAAATGTTTGAAGCACACTAATCAATCACACCAATAAGGAAAACTATGAGAAGTATGAAATGGAAATAGAAATTGAAATTTTTACTTATATCCATTGAGAACCCTTAGATGTCTCAGACCAGTTTCAGAATTCCTTTTATGGAATTTATTTTATTTTTAATTTATAACTTAGTGCTACTTACTAGAATCAAGACTTGGGGTTACCATGCCAAGATCCTTGCCACTAGGCTAACACCTCATTGCTACTAAATTGAATTCCACAATTACCAAAAAGTTGCACTTCTTGCCTTCTAGTGCCATGCCTGCTGTGGACTTGATGTTGGTACCATTTATGGTGTACTCCACTTGGTCAACTGCTCCTCTTTCCTAATACTCTACCCTATTAGGCTGACATCGCCAACATCTTGCACATGCAAACATTAAAGATTATGCAAGTAAACTATAGCATATTAGAGAAGACACATGGTCACCAATGAAAGCATTGGAAATTGTTCCAAACAAAATTTATTTAGTTCCGAATTGCATTGGTTAGAAAGCAATTCTTAAGGTTGTATAAGTGCAAACACAGATTAATCTTCGGTGCTTTGTGATTTTCTGGTACATGTATTTGATATTGGCATATTCTAGGAATCTTATGGCCAATACTTCCTTGTTGGAAACCTAAGAATTTCTCTACAAATAGTGCGATTCAGAACTTAGGAAATTTTGTTGGGAAGAATTTTCAGTGCTTTAGTTGGTTAGCCTATTTCTTTTCTAATATGCTATGGTTGGCTTGCTTGATCTTTAATGTTTATGGGTGCAAGATGTTAGGGAAATATGCTAGCTGAACAGCAGTATTTGGCTAGAGGAGCAGTCGACGAGGTGGAGTACACCATAGAGGGTTCTGATTATGCAGGGTCTATTGTGGGCATGGCACTTGCACGCTAGAAGCACATGACTCTTTCTAGTAATTGCCTAATTTAGTTTGGTAGTAATCATGCCCTTTTATACTTCTCATTGTTCTCCTTATTGGTGTGATTGATTAGTGTACTTAAAGACATTTCTTTTATCTTCCGCATGATTAAAATTTGGATGACACTATTTGTGCTTGCATACATTTGTATTGTTCTTTTGAGGTTTACTGTTTTCCTATTTTACAGATACATTTAATAATTTGTTACCCTAGTATTTGCACTATTTGCAAGAGGCCTATCTTGAATTGCCAATGTTCTTGGATTCTTTGATACAAGAAGAACTAAATATGCTTGGTTTCTTTCATTCAGAAAGAACAATCAATACATGTACACGGGGTGCCAAATCCAAGTGGTGGAGGTGGTTAAAACTTGCCCTCTACAACTATGGCATACTTGCAACTATGACATATTCACAACTGTTATATTCTGATCATTGCTTTTGAGATTTATTTCTTATTAGTTTCATATTAGCTTGTGAATTCCATTGATGGTATCTGTTGTTAGTACCATTATTTTTGTAGGAGAAACTATAGATTAAGCTTTTGAAAAAATTTTTGGTCATTTAGCTATGAAATGTTGAAGGATCATGTATTGAATAATCTTATTCTTTAATAGAATTTACTATTAATGATCACAGGTTTTGATCATTTAATTTGAACTATGTTTTTTAATAAATAAACATATTAAATACAAGGCTATGACAAACTTGTGCAGTTTTTCATCTAGCTAGTTGATTTCATTCGACTGGACTTGGATGAGTTGTGGTTTTTTCACTTTTGCCTACGAAGGTTTGAAAGCCATGCTTATTTCTTTACCTATAATGATAATAAATGCTTGGATGAGTTTAAAGATATAGTTGCATCAATTGACATTGAATGATTTATGGAAATATACAAGTTGCAGGGTTAATGTAACTTGTATTTTATTGATGTACAAAAATTGTTTTATGTGATTAACTGAATCACTGTTTATGTAACTTGAATTCATTTTTCTCTACAATATGAATCACCAGAGTCACTAGAGCTTGCTTCTCTTCCTTATATCTACAAAGAGATAGAATAAGTTAGGGGGATGAGAACTGCACTAGTACTTCATTCACAATAGTTGCCTATGTATTCATGTATGAGCATACAAAATCAGGTTTGCACATAGTTCTACCAGTCATGATGGTTCTATTTAGCATGCTATCCAAGCGGATTAACATGATTCCTCCTTTCCTTGTATGCGGAGGGAGGAGCTCTCAATCCACTAATAGGGTATACTTCTTACATGACTAAAGAGAGTGCATATCAATCGCACTTGAATCTGGTATAAAATGCAATAGTTAGTCCGATTTCATTTCCAAATTCTCTATGAATTGTCACAATCACTTGATCTCCTTGCTGTTTTGAGTGCTATAGATCATGCTTTTCTATGTCGTAGCTTCATGTGGGAAGCAAATGTGGATCTTCTAGAACTAATATGTCATCCCAAGGTTTTTCTCCTATAAAAAATCTGTCCTTTGAATTTAATTTTTTCCAACATTTCCTGTACAGTGAATTGGAAAGTTCTAGAATTCTTTTAGGTTTATCTTAGAAAACTGAAATCTCTAGAAATATCAAATTTTTACAGTAAATTTATTTATTAATAAAACCATGTTTTTACCTGCTTAAAAACGGGCAGCTTTTGTGTTCCTAAATTTCAACAGAAAATTGTGGAATAGCAAGTTATACTTTGGTTACCTGTGATATGTTTTAAATGATTCTAGTATATGTGACTATTCTATAAATTCAAACTTGCACCCACTGTTGGCATGTGGCTTCTTTTGTCTCATAGCATAGCACGCATCAAATGTGTTACAACTCTGTAACTTTACACTGCACTTTGTTGATCAAAATTTTATCCTACTTTTTGTTTTTTCAGGAGCTGGCTTTAAGATTGTTTGATCTTGTGCATCCTTCAGTCTATAAAGCAAGTGAGAGGCAGGATAGTTTACGGTATAAATTTCGTTTATAGCCATACTATATTAGTATAAATGTTTTTAGGTATTCTTAGCTATATTGATTATGTTTCTTCAACTTTCAGGGTAGACATTGTTCGAATTTTTTGTACATTCATAGACAATCTGGTGCAAAACAACACAAATTCGAAGGCAGTTGGATTGAGTATTGCATGCTTGTGCAAGTTGTCTGATTGGTAAGAACTCATTGTACCAAGGAAATTTGTTTAAGTTAAAGCAAATGCAAAATGCAATTTAGTTCAATAATATCAAATTTTTAGTACTCTCGGTATGGGTGCTCATAGTTGTCATTGAATGCTTCTCCCAATCTGTTTCCCCTTTGTTTTGCTTTGTGATATTTCATTATTTCTTCTTGACATGCTAAAAAAAAATGGATTTATTCAAAAGTGAGTAGAGCGTAATGAGGTGGTTTGAGTTCCCAGTTTAGTGACAGTAGCCTGAGACTTTAGCAGTAGGCTATGACCATAGCCCAGGATATGATTTTATTGACAAAAATTTTAGATTTGAATTTCATCGAGGATTTTTTAATATCCTGGACATCAACAGAGGAAAACAATCAAGAATCCATTACACACACAGTGAATCTTCAAGTTAAATTGTAACCATTATGGTATCATTCCATTATTAATTTTGATTTACAATTTTTAATCTGGACAGTTTCATGGCCATGCGTGGACAGCTTTGGGTTGTGTAAGCGAGTGAAAATATCAGTAAGTTATAGCTACTGCCTGCTAGGTACAAAAGCATTGGACCAGGCAGTAGATATGCAGTGCCATATTGTCTTCAGTCCATTCGAAGTTTTATATTTCTTTTCTCTGCCAAAATTCATCGATCACATGTTCTAGCAGTGCACTTTGAATTCCAGTAGTGCATCTATTTTATTGATCAATGTCCAAGAAACTCCAGATCTTAGTATTATAAAATATATCATCTCCAAAAATAGGTGGTTGAATAAAATCTCTGTTTTGTTTAAATATTAGCTACCTTGGGCTCAATAACATGAAATTAAATATGTTGGCACAGATTGCAGACTGCTTGATATGATTTTTTCTTAATTTTGTATTTCGATTAATTATTTGTTGCTTTGTATAGTTCATGTATTGGTAAGTTGCTTGTTTCTCAGGTCATAATGCAAGGTTAAGCTTTTACTCATCTATTAGCCCTCCTGAAATTCCATTTGCAGGACGAGCATTGAGCCTACAAGTGATCACCCTTTTTGTATAGTTCATGCTTGAATATTCTTTGTAGCTTATCTCATACTGCATGAACCTTTATTGTAATATTTGCATAATGTGCATGTTCTCCAAACTTTAAGACCATCTCACACCTAAATTGAAATGATACTCTGTTCACTTTAAAATTGTGGATAGTAATGACTCTGATAATATTTTCACAGGAAATGTTTTCCTTCATTATTATTGTTTGAATGCTTTTTTCTCTATTGCAAACTTTAATCTTTTCTGCTTATGATATATAGTCTTTGGAAACAAATGAAATGCTTGTAAATGTCAGAGGGCATTTTTCACTAACTTCTTTTTTTTTTTCTATTTTAGCCATCCTGCAAAGGTTCTTCCTGACTTTCTTCGTACTGAACTTTTTCAGTTTAAGATGAACGAGGAAATCTGGTATGTAGTACTTATTATGTTTTTTTTTATGCTTGTTTATGAATTAAAACAATCTTCTGTTGTAAGTGAATGATGTATTCTGTAAGCTGGTAAGCTAACTAAATGTGCTTCCTTTTAGTGGTGATGGGTGGGTGCTTCCAGATGGGCTTTCTAGGTTTCTATCACAGGACGGTGATCAAACTGGAGGAGATTACTCTCTTACTGTTCTTTGTGAGTGCAAGTTTGTCTGGTTTTCTTTTTCTTGTTTCATTTCCTATTTATTTTTAACTGTTGCTTTTATGTTCCTGCTTTCTTGCTGTTTATGTTGACACTGATGATTTACATTAAGGTGTTAAAACTTCAAAGAAAATGCTATATGTATAGATATTTATTTATTTCGCTCACTTAATTAGAGCACGTTCTAGGCTTGATTTTAATTAGAGCACGTTTTGCAAGTTCTAGGCTTGATTTCAAAGGGTATGATGAGACACATAACCTTAAAGGGTATGATAAAAATATACATTCAGGATTATGGCATCAGCTAGTCAGCTGGCCATAGTAAATCATCATCAAATCCTTTGCCTATCTTAATGGTTAGCTCATCATAGATAGGATAGCTCATCATAGATAGGATAAACACTCTAAGATGAAGATAACGATACACAGACATACATACATATATAAACATTATATTTACTTTTTGTAAATTGTGCAGAATGAATGGTTGAATGGTTATTGGCAATTGTCAATTGGTGTTTTCTTTTTTACAGATCTTGATCTCTGTAATCACTTGGTAGAAAAGGGAGTCCAAGTAAAGTTGGTTTCCAACTTGGTTATGTATGCAGTAAGATACATACTAGTTAATCATGGAAACTGGAAATACAAGTCAAGGTATCAACGGTGGCAGATAGCATCAAAGGTTTGTGATATTCTGATTGAATTTTGTTTTACATAGCCTTGGTTTAGAGATCCTAAATTAATAGTCACTTAGTCACTATGTCATTTAGTGAAATTTGTACTTTATTTGAAAATATACTGTTGGGAAAAACATTTTCTATGGTGAAACTTATGTCTTTAAAAAATATGGCAAGAAATTTGGAAGCTGGATCAAGTTGAAATGATTTAGAAGATGTTAAATTTGCAAAGGGGAATGAAGGGTAACTTTATAACTTTATAGTTTATATTGCCTTGAAAATTTAGCAAAAGAGGTAGGCCAAAACATATTTGGTTTGCTTGCATAAAGGAAGACATTCAACATTTAGGTGTTAATGCTTATTTGGCTTTTCATAGGAGCGCGTAACATAAAAGAATTCATATAGCCGACCCAATTTGGTTCCTAATGGGTTTTTCCTGAAATAGAGAAAAGCTCTTGAAATATATACTGAAAATGAATTCTGTCCAATAAATTCCACATGTCTTCACATGAACATAATATAGAGAAATTTCAATTTCAGATTTAAAAGTTTTTAATTTTAAATTGTGGTTGTTTTGTTATATTAGAGGGGAGTCAGAATTTGTTGCAAGTCTAAATACTATGAAAGGACATCAAGAGACAAATCGGATGCTTATCTAGGCGAATCATGTGCATTGCATTCGAGGGTTGCAATAGTGCGGCGGTTTTTAATTTGGAATATAGCTTATAAAAAACCCTAATTTGTTATTGGAACATTTCCTAATTTATCTGAAACCAAAACACATAACACCCCAAAGGGGCCTTGTGTCGAATGCTAACCTTTGACATTTGAATAAACAAGATTTGGTTTCACAAATATCAACGAGAGAATCTTTTGTTGATTTATCAAAGTGTACAGTTCTGATTAGGATCCATGTTCAATAATCCAGATGTAAATTAAATTTGTGAAGACTGTGAGGAGATATGAGTTGAGTATAAGTTTTTTATTTAATATAGTCTTCTCTTTTTTGTTCCAAAAATACAGAATTTGGAATCTTTTTGTCCCGTATTTGAGCATGTGAAAGGAGTCCCCATCAGATCCCAACTTCTACCAGGAGATATTAGAAATAAATTAGGCGGCTACTAGAAATAAATTCGATGATATTATTGTTGCTAGTTGGCTTTCTGAAACTATTGGCGTGAATTGACAGGTTTACTGTATTATTGGCTTTTAAGTCGATTCTATCGTACTATTATTGAATGCCCTTTGATATTCAGAGTTGTTTGTTAACTTAGAATTATAGTAGTCAGTGCTATATCTCGACTGTAAAAGTGGGACTCTTACTTTGTTTTCAAGAAATTCAAGCCCAGTAGAGAGCCGACAGCATGAACAAAAGCAGTTATGGCCACCCAGAATTTGGCTATAAATATACTGTGAATTGAGTTTATAAATTCTAGAAACATAACCGAACAGTTGGGTTTGCGTGATTGCAACATTAACATTTGTCTACAAAACCACAGCAATATTGTGGTGTTTCTAACTATGTTTCTTTTCTTTTTTAAATTTTAAAATTCTCTCTTTCCAATGCACTTTTATGGATGTTATTCAGGTGTTTAAGCTTATTCAAGTTTGTATTGCTTCCAATGGGGAACATTACCCAGAGTCTATAAAGGTAGATTTGATGGAGATACTGTTATATGATACAGCGGTCATAGAGGTTCTGCTTCAAGCAATATGTATTAATTCAGAGAAGCTGGAGGTTGTTACCTTGTTAATTTATATGAATCAGTTTTCTTTGCCTTTCAGGAATGATATATTAACTTTTTTATGAAGATAATTAGCAGTTTTCTTTGCCTTTCAGGAACGATATATTAACTGTTACATTGAACCAAAAGAATTTGAATGGATCCAACAGTCTGTATGTTCATCTCTTGATGTTATTGCGGTCGTCCTTACACATGTTATAAATGATGATAAATCAAAGGTAATCTTTGGTAGATGTTGGGAATGTAAAATTTTTGGGTTCTTTGTGCAGATAGTTTAAATAGTTAATGATTTGCTTGTATTTGTGAATTTGTCAAAAAAAATGTTGAGATTACATGTAACAACACAACTTTCTTGGATTTTCATCCTAAAGTTTGTGGCAGTGTTTGTGAGCCTACTTTGTTATGATGATATGTGTGGATAGTGTTGATTTGTAGAACTATCTATAATTTTATGATTGTGATAGATTTAGAGTGTTGCTAATGTGCTTGTATTGATGGTTGAATGACCAGTTATTCTTCCTTGTGATTGGTTTAAGTTATGCTAATATGTGCTGTGTGTATTACTAGATGCAAGGTTGCAAGGTACTAAGTACATACTACTAATTGATTTAGCATATATTAATGGAATGAACAAAATGAATGTTGAGTAGAAATGGAGCTGAAATGTTGTATTACTTATGAAGTTGTTACTATGCTTTTATTTTTTTGTGTTTCATGACCTATGTGCATTGAAATAATTTTTTAAACTGATTAGAATGTTTCTATGTGAACTGTATGTGTGTGTATCAATGTGGGTATCTCATGTACTTGCTTTGATGTGTATTCATATAAGTTTTGGATATCTACTATATGAATTCTAATTATTCAGCAATCAGATTGGAAAGAAAAGAAGAAACAAAGATTCTTTATGTTATTTTTCAAGCACTGAAAGAGGTATGTTTCCCTTAGTATGAATGATTCTTTTAAATATACATACATATGCACATGTTGCTGAGGAACTTGACCAATGAATCAAGGGGAAGGAACTTGACCTATGAATTATGAATATTATGCATATCATAGTTGTATTATTTTAAATAATGAAGATGTGGAGTGTTATGTATGTTGTTGATGCATTGTTCTTTAGAGTTTCATTTGTTAATATAATATAAGTAACCTCTCCATTGATGTAGAAAGGTTGTGTGATGACCTTTTAAGGCATCATAGGACAATGTGATGATAAAATATGAACATAAAATGGAAGCCCTTGCATTGCTATGGCCTGAAAGAGAAGGTGTCTCACTTGATTTTAGATCTTGGACTTGGACTTTTTGATATTCACATTTTGAAATCTCTTCCATTGCACCTTATGACTTGATTTCTAAGAGAAATGTAGCTGGAAATGAAGCACAATTACATATTTATTGTTGATAAATTTAGAGGTAACATGTTACTAAAGAAAGAAGGAACGAAGGTGGATATTATGCTTGAATATTTTATGCTTATCAGTTTTCTGTTATTTGAGATCAAAAGGAATCAAACTTGAGACTTGGTAGAATTAGAATTCAAAATATTGAAAGTTGCAACTTAGAGAATTGGACCTGCAACCTGCTAGAATATACTTTTATTAATTTTTAAGAGATCATGGAAAGAATTGAACTGATGACTATGAGGTGTAGAAAAAGGTTTTATTTCTTTTAAAAAAGAAGAGGAGAAAAGGAGTGTGTGGTTTTGTGCACATGAGAAAGAAGAAGAGCTCAATCACAAGGGAGGTGGTTGGAAATGAACAGCTGCAAAAGGAGACTATGGTTGGAGTAGCAAATGAACAACAACAACAAGATGATGGCTGAAAGAGAAGAAGAAGAAGAATAAAAGAAGATTGTAGTTGAAACAGCAAATGAACACCAACATGAGGGGGTTGTTATTGGAAATAAAGAATAGCAACAAGAGAAAATTGTGGTTGCAACAGAAGACAACAAATAAAAGAGAAATTTGAGCTAAGCAACAATCCAATATTTTAATTAGTTGTTCTTGGTAAACAAGAGATCTAAGCAAGAAGGTGAGATGAATTCTTCTCTTGCTATGTGTGATGGATATAGTTGGCCAATAATCTCAATATCTCAGTTCTTCTTTTTTCTTTGCCTTGGATATCATTTTATGTTAGAATTAACTATTTTTTTCTGAGAAATTACAGCTGAAAGGAAGCACAATTCCCAAGGATAGATGAGATTCAATCCAACTTTCGCACACTCAATCAGAGCAATCACACACAGAAGGATGATCATCAAGGCACCTTGCCAAGACTCTTATCTCTCTCAACTCCCTACACTCTCTCTAAACTCTCTTTTGACTCTCTTGATCAGATTGGAGGCACAAGGAGTCTATTTATATATATCCATCCCCCCG
>MNCI01010589.1:84159-113054 GCA_015680685.1 Gnetum montanum | reverse complement strand
ATCCAATTTATCATTCAATTTAATGTTAGTTAAAATCAGTGGGAGACGTCTACGAGAAACAAGAGACGTTTGCAGAGGTCTCAAAGTAGACATCTTCAAATCATGTGGGACGTCTCAGTAGAGATGTTTACAACACAGATGGGATGTTTCACTTACAGTTGGGATGTCTTCTCTACAAGGCCAAAATACAAAGATGCTTGGTTCGAGGCCTGGAACCTCTAGACCAGAACACCCTAAAGTCATCAAAATAGGTCCAAAACACTCTCAAACATGCCAAAACTCTAGGGAAAGATCCCATCAATGGAAATATGTTGCTTTGGCTTGTTTGATGTCCAGGTTAATCAGCCTAGTTGTATGCAGCAGAGGAAGGTGAAGTGTGTCTCCTGGAGCTTCCACATGTTCCATGACTAGATGAAGAAACATTCCATAGGCTTCACAACATCATGCCAAAGCAGGGGCAAGGCCAACTAGGGGACCTAGTCGCTCTCGATCTTTGGGATTGGTCTAGGGAAGAAGCTTTCAGCATCTTGGAGGCCTCACCCCAAGGGTAGTACCATCTCCCCCACAGCTGAGAGACCAAGATAATCAACGATGGCTGTTTTGATAAGCCAAATGTGGATGCCGTAGAAGATAGTGGTATCCCCCTTCTAGCATGAGGACACGTTTGTGAGATCCATCCCATTCGCATTAGTTTTCATTTGATGTCTATGTGTTCCTTTGTGGCGTAGGTAGCATTCTTCTGTGGTATGATTTCCGTTGCCATAGAATCACAACCTATGGGCCACAAAGCTTGGGGGGCGTTGTGCTAGCACTTGGAGGTTGTGGTACTTGACCATGAGTCCTTCCCTTGTGGGTAGATCCAGAGTGAGCTCTTTTAGAAGGTCATTTGAGGAGAGGAATTGCCAAATGCAAAACCTAACATATCTTATGCGTTCTTTTGTTGTGAATTTATCAAATGCAATGAACTTGCTGAAAAACCCCACGAGCTTGCGTAGCAAGTCCTTGGTGCATAACTTGCAAGGGACTCCCAAAACTTTAACCCATGTTGGTGCACACGAAGAAAAATCCAATGCACGGTGTGCAATTGGCCTCGAAGCTGTCAAGGCCATGCCCTTGGTGTCAGTGAACTAGGGGCCTACCAAAAGGACTTGATCTCTAGCCTCCAAGTTTGGAAATGGAAAAGTAGAAGCTCCCCTATTGGCGAACGAAGCTATAGGTCCGCAACTTTTCAGGAGGAGATCACCCAACATCAGACAAGCTCCAATCACAACCCCACTTGCAAAAACAAACTTGCCAATGAGGTTGCATTTTGCTGTGTGTAGATCCTCTAGAGTGGGAGTATGCAATTTAAGGGACATCACTCCCTGGGGCCTGCTAACCTCTTCGATGCTACCCATCCCAAGGTGCCAAGCACTTGTACCCTGCGAGCCTTTGTCAGCGAGTTCTATGCTTGACAGTTTGGAACCCCTGTTAGGGCCAGCCCCCAAGATTGTGCGCTTAGCAGCACCAACATAACCCTCATTGTGTCCTTCTGTTCTCATTTCTTGGTGCATCCTTAGTCTACCATTGTAGAGGGCACTACATCTCCACTCGCAAGCTCATCATCACCATGCTTACTATCTTCTACCGAGCTCGTCACTGCCATGCTCCAACTTTAGAATGAGCTTTGACAAGATTTTTTGTTGAGATTTTGGATTGTTGAATCCTTAATTTTGTTTATGGGTCTCTCCACCTGTCCTCTACACTCAAGCTGAAATGACTTGGATGAGAGTTGTTTTTGTAACAATTTAGAAACACCCATAACAATTTGGGGCATATTTGTTTAATGATTTGCCAACAGGGATCAATGATTCTTTATATGAGGATTGGTACTACTGGCCAAAAGTGAGAGTATCCTTGGGTCCATGTCTATTTTCGGATTTTCTAAAATTTACAAAATTGTTGAATTCTTGGTTCTCGGCTGGAAAGTTGGCTTGATGATCCCCTTGAATGCTTAATCCTTGGATTTGAATTTTGATTCTTATTTGTGTACATTCTCAAGTCTGATTTTGTTATCTTTTTATGAGTCCAATGGAGTGGGGGAAATCTAGGATGTTAATTTATAATTATTAAATGCTAGTGATGTTAAATCATGGCTGTTAAATGTAGGTGATTTCTCTATTCTCTATTATTGGCAAATTGTATAGGCTGATTAAATGTTAGTGGTGTGCATTATATTATTTTAGGTTAGCAAAGTTGATTTGAAATGATTTTTACTCTTAGGGTTGCTGAAAGAAAATAAAATAGTTTTATTGTGCAATTGAATAAATTTGATAGTACTAATTTATACATTTCTTGTGGCCAACTGTTGGGTTTGATAAGTCTGTTGATGAACAACATCTGTTATATTATATGCTATGAAAAAAATCAAAATCTGATCCTTAAATTAGACTTGTACATTGTATGAAAGGAATCTTGCATAAATTTTTGGTTTTCATTGTTTGCTTTTCATGGTCGGGCCCAGGTATGAAAGGAATCTTGCATAAAATTTTCCAGGTACATGAATAATATGTTTTCTTTGAGTTTGACTTCCTTATGACAGATTACATTTTGGTTGTGCATAATTTAAGACTGCTAAGTGAAGCGATTGGATTAATTGGCTTTTTGCTAAGCTAGATGGCTGTGGATATAATTTTAAGTTTTAGATGTTTTTGCTTTTACACTGCACCTTAGATGCATAGTGTATTAAGAGATGTCAATCATCATATTGGCATTCTTTTCTTGCTGGATCCTTGGGCCACTCTTTATGTCGTATAATTCTCTGTGTTATGCATTATTTTATGATAGTTGTCTATGTGCATGTTGAATTTTCTAACAATTGATCAACTGTTTAGGTGGAAAATGTTTACTGTTGCATTTTTCAGCCAGTTTGTTAGGGGCTTTGAGTGTTAAGTCTTGCTTCCTATGGATGTGTGTTACATTATTTATGCCAATTGATTTGTGACACTAATTTGACTGTAACTAATTGTCTCATTGCCATGTTGAAATCAGGAACATAGTATCCCTTATTTGTTTTATGGAGGATACCTTCGCCCACACTTTTTCTGACCAATCCCAACTTATTATAAATAGTTTACCTTATTATAATCCTAGACATCCACATATCTAATGTATTTCTCATTATGGGGTGTCACTTTGATCATATTGTTGAAACTCTCTTCATTGGATGTCCTTATATGGTTCAGCACCTCATTTAACGTGTTAAAGGGTGTTGTCATGACTTGAGCTTCACTGGTAGGTGTGCTGGTTTGTTAGCCAACAAGGTGTAATTTTGAGCTATGGCTGAAGCATCTATTTCTTCTGAATTCTGTGTGGATAACCTCAATTTCCTCTTAATTTTCTTAGACTTTTGGAGATAACTTTAGGGGTGAAAAACTCGCATGAATGTCACAGTTTATCTATTGTGTGAAGATTCTGCCCTTAGTGCTTTTTTCTTACCTCTGTTATACAATGCTTTACTGTAAAGAAGCTAAATTGTTTCATTTTAACTTTCCTCAATCAACAATATTAAGTCTTAAGCTAAAGAGTGTTTTTTTATGATCACTATCTACTAAATGCCAATTTAGTACCTTGATATTCATCCAATTTCTCTTGCAGTTATGCATTGTTATGGAATTGTATGGAAATGCTGAATATTATATTTTTGATGAATACTTTTATGATTAGTTAAGGACACTGGGCATTGTGATTGTGAATATAATGTGAAAGATTTCTCTTTGGTTTTGAAGTGTTCTACAACATTTATTTCTTTTGAAGCCAATAATTTGAAGTTCATCTAATTTTGCTTTAATGAATGCTAGGAATATGCAGGTCCGATGCGTTTGGAACAGTTGCTGTTGTGCCAATCTATGCCCAATTTCTTCATGAGCAGTCTGATATCATTATTAGGCCTTGCTCGGTCTAATGTAAGGGGCATATTTGATATTTATTTTTCTTTACAATGTCAGTAAAACCAAGGAAAAAGAATAAAATAAGCTAATTCGACCTTGCTACGATGATAGTAAGACAACTTATTTAAGCTTCTATTTTTATCCTTTTTTAGAATAATTAAAAAAATTATAGTAATAAAATAAGATTTGAATTTCAATTAGATTATTCTTGGGATCTTAACAATCAACCAAGATGATAGCATAACATTTTCAATGAAAAGTTTAAAAGTAAAATAACAACATCAAATGTTATAATGCCCTTACGAAAAACATAAAATATAAAGTGAATAAATATCTTGTAAGTGAAGATTGAAATTCAACTGTTGATTGTTAGAGTAACAAGTTATGAGTTAGGCAAGAATCAAGGATGCGTTTATGAGTTTCTTGCTTTATTTGGGTTATAAGCCCTTGTTCTAAAGCATGTCCTATGTTTGATACCTCATCCGGTTTAATTTTTCTCTCTTATGTTCTAACATTCATAAGATTGTTTTTTAAGTATTGGAATTGTTTGCTTTGTGATAATTCCTAGCCTTGAATTTCGAGTTTTGTTTCGCTGCTAATTGCTCACCTTTATTTATAAAGACCAGGTCTCAATTTTACAAGCAGTGGATTCTTTAGATGTAATGTCATTTTTCATTTTTTTTTCGTTTATTATTTTTTAAGGTTTTTCTATTAGGTCATCCATAATGATGATAACCAGATATGGGCTTAGTGTTCATCATTGTAGTAAACATACCCTTACGAGGAAGTCATGAGTTTTTTTGGCATGCTATTGTGATTGTTGTTGCATCTCAATTGTTCATGCAGCGAATCACTGTAATAAAAGAAGTTAGGATACCTCTTATCTTTAAGGTCCGCTAAGTAATATCTGTAGGAACTTTACTGCACGGATTTTCGAAGTCTTTGACTATCATTTGTGTGAATTTCTTCTACTTTGAAATTTCTCTATCACTTGGAAATAGCCTTTATAGTTGATGTTACTCCAACTTGATTTCAGATACTCTTGACTCAATGCCTTAAATTTAGCACCACTACTCTTCGTCATAACTTCATGTAGTGGCTCATGATCTTTAAGTCTTAACTTTAAATTTATAAACTTGATGTCATTGCAAATTCTGGTTCTTCACCTTGGACATCTTCTTTAATAATCAGTTGGTTTAGCCTAGACGTCGACTACCAGCTGACCAAAATGGGCCCTTCTTGGTCATGGTAAATATTTCTTTTGGTCATAATACCAAGGGGGAGCTTCCCAGTAAATAATATAAATCAGTCATATTACAACAGATGAGGTGAGGAGAGCTGTCTAGTCACAGGAAGATTTGATTTTTGGCAAAGGGAAAAGATCCTCTCGGATGGCATATAGATATATATAATAAATCCATTTTTATTGTAGGAAGATACTCTGATCCTTCACCTTCATGCGTCTGATGTGGTCAGTGTATAATGTTCAGTGTCATTAACCTACATACCCGCATGTCTGCCTCTTGTTCTATCTTTTTATATTCATTCTATGCTTTCTTATAGTTTGCCAAATTCTTTTGCCTTCCACTTATTTGCCATTCTTTGTAGCACTTATTCCTTTGTTGTATTATACGTGGCATATCTTCATTCCGGCAGCATGGTTCAGGTTTTATGTGCTTGTTTTCTTTTGATTTTCAAATATCGCTCCCATTCTATTGGTACATGTTACAATCAGTGTCCATAAATCATTTGCATTATTTTCTGAGCTCCACATTCATTTCCTTAATAGCTAATTACATTATAAATAATATATGTTGAATTGTACGGCTCTCTAGGGGATGACACTGTTATCTTTACATGGTGTCCATTCTGTTCTTGAGTGTAATTTGTATCATAAACTTGACACTTTTGTAGTTCATCATACATTTATCTATCTTTTTAAATGAATATGTGCTTGCAAGCTCATAAGCCCTTTGATTGTCTGTCCAATTTCTTTTCTTTCTCTAACTCGGTGTTTTTTCGTATTCTTTCATATGGTACCCTCCTTGACCCTGCATGTCCATGCCTTCCATGACACATTGAACGATTCATATTTAGAAGATTCATTGGCCCATTGATTCATTTCATTGTGCATGCTTTAAATTCCGGTAATTGATTCCTGAATGATTTGCAATAAAGCAATTTTTTCCAGTACTTTTAAAAGTCATTTGTGTCTTCTGTGGAAGCAAGGATTATATCATGATGACAGTTATCAAAACGTTGGTTTTCCTTGTTATTTAACTTCATCTGTTTTGTATTCAGTCATTACAGTTGGTTTCTGCTAGGCTGCTTGCTTGTTTGTGTGTGATAGCTCAACGATTACGTCCTCATCCAGTTTCCCTTGAAACCTTTCTCACTAGCTCTAATCAGGTAATGTCTTGATTTTTTAATTTTGCTAGTGATTTTCATTTCTGATCAAAATATCATTTCTCACTAATCAAGCTAACAGTAGCTCTTATAATTGAGTTGATTTGTTTAGAGGAAGTACTTGAACAGTACAGTATGCGATGCGCTGTCTGAGGACAATGTTAAATTCAATGCAGAATTGGTTTCAGCATACATTGAGCTGCTTACATCTGCTGCACTTTATCAGGTTTGCAATATTCTCGCTAAAAGCATGAGGTTTAACCATTCTCTTGAATTATGATTGCATTTCATTTTCCACACACAATTCAGATCTTTATGATTGTGCCATTGAATTTTGTTCGCCGAATGGTATAATAAACCAGATTGACAGTTAAAATTGAATGTCATTTATGCAGTCTGTTTGGGGGTAGCATTTATAGATGGAAAGGGTTAAGAGAAATAGTTTCAGTTGGTACGATTATGTTTAGAGAAGACCATAGTGTTAGAAGGTGCTACTCAATCGATATTAATTTCTCTCTTAACTGAGATGATTGGCAGAAAAGAATTCATATAGCCAACCTCATATAGTTGTGATAAGGTTAGAATGATGATGATGATAACTTTAATCACAATAGATGCCTCTCACATTCAATTTTTATATTCTCATGGAGAATTCTAAATTTACCTACTTAGGATAAAACTAACATGTGATAGGTAATATGAGCCTGAAGTGAAATGACACAAATATAGCTGTTTGCTCACAATAAATTTCATAGAGTATACCTTTTCTGCAGTATTATGCAACAAAATAGAATCCAATACCATGAGGGAGACTTCATTTTTCTTTGGATAAGAGAATTTGTAGCTTCCCAATTATATGGTATTTAGGCTAAGCACTGTAAATTTGATAATTTGCAGCCAGCTATAGGCATAAGAAACTGGCTCCCTTATTATTTGAGGCAAAATGCGAATTGGTTGCTTCTGTTCTGTATTATGGATTGTGGTGGAAGATGAACAGATGTTTTGTTTGTTTTATACTACATACACTAATATTTACCAAGAGTCATGTCCTAAAATGTCTGGTTAAAATAATCAAATTTATTAACTGAATTTTGAAGACAAGTCACTTTTATGGTTGGTATACTTTTATAGTCTGCATCCTAAACTCATAGATATCTCAGTCCAGTAGATCTGTGATTTTATTTTTTAATCTTCAAGTCACTTGCACTCTGGTGTTGTTAACTATGCAACAAAGAAGCTTGTAAGTTGAACCTGTCTTGCCTCTTTTTTGAGAAAAATGTGTTAGCATGTTCTGTACATAGTGTATACAGCTACAAAAATCGGACAGCTACAAAAATTGGAGGGCCATTGGAGGAATATATTATCTAGGCCATCAGTGGAAATGTGCAAACCCAGCCACAATCAAACACATGCAAGCTGAGTGATCCTTGTATGAATAATGAGGACAATTCCTAAAGTATCTACCATGTTGTAACAGGGTTTGACTCTGGGCATTTTGTCTTAAAAGGATTCTATATGTTTATGGAGCAGGAGGGACTGTTAGTTTTCCCTAGGTTCTTGGTAGCATGGAGAATTCTAAATTCTCCCAGAATTGGAATGGATGTCCTAGAGCGAAGTTGCTTTTATCAGGCCTAGGTGTGTGGAGAGGCAAAATTCCAAGTTTAGAGCTTTGTTCATGTTGAATTTTCATTGCCATCATATTGAATTGGTGTTTTCTCAGGATATTTGGACAGGAGGATGCACATTATGAAAATACATAGGTCATATAAATCAGTCTTAATGTTTTGAATCAATTCCATCAATTCGTAGTTTGTTGATCACATCATAACATCATTCGTAGCTCTGATTCGCCTTTTTGTAATTCATGGTAACTCATTGCAATGGTTTCCATGACTACTTAATCACCTGGCAATTCCTGATGTTCATAATTTATATTATCTTATGAACCTTAGTGTTTTGCGCATGTGGTACTTCTTGTTATTCGGAACTGCTGATGTGTTACAAATAACTATTTTATGAATAACTATCGTTTGACCTTTTCTTGTAATTGATCAATTGACGAAATTCTTTAGATTGCATTAACTCTGACCTTGGCTCTGGCTTTGGTACTAGCTCTAGCTTTGACTTTGGTTCAGGTCCATGACTGTTATTCTATCTTTCGTAAACTTCTTTGCTTTGTAAAGGTTCCTTGTGAACTTCATTTCTTGTTTCCTTAGGTACCATTTGGAAGGTATTTGCTTAAAGTTACTGTCTTCATCCTTTTGGATGGTATTGCTGCAACTCATAAGAATCATCGTGAGAGTGAGTTACATCATTTCTTCTTTTTCTTTTTCCTCCTCATCCTTGATATATTCTGGATATGATGAATCTTGATTGATTATTGATTGTTGGAAATGGCAGAGTTCATAGGTTCTTTGTTCATCGTGAACAGTTATGACTTTACGGAACTATCGTGACCTTCCATTTGGCTTCATACCTTTTAGGAAACATCATGGTGTTTTGATAACAACTCTTCATTGTTCGCTAATGAGAAACAAATGATTGTAGAGGACTGTAGATAGATTGCTTGTAGAGGATTTGCCCTGCAAAGTCGTCTGAATAAGATCCTGTAACATTTGATTTCATGAGATCTTGATTGGACCTTTCCTTGTTTAGGCTATGACATAAAGACAGTTGGCCTTGGAAAATTCTCATCAAATCCTTATCTGCCGTAACTGTCAGTCCATATAGATGGTATAAGGGCACCATGATGGTGATGATGATATGGGGAGAAATATATACCCAAAATATCAAATAAAAATAGTAAAAAGTTCTTTATCTTTGAATCCGGTTTCTATGGTTGGCTTATTTTTTCTTTCAGGTTGTAAATACCTCCTAGAGCATGACATAAACCAGCAATGAATTTTAGCATTTACCATTGAGTTAGCTTGAAAGAAGCCTATGATTGAAGGAAGTGATGGCTTTAGCACTTGATAAAAAGATCACCACTCGGAGCCTCAATATTCATCTTGCAAAATGGGGTCCCAAGAGGGTTGGTGGATGAGTGAAAATCTAACCTCTTTTTGAGTGGCTATGTCTAGGCTTGAACCCATGTCTTTCAAATTGAGAAACTTATATCATGGCTTTAGCACCTAATACAACTGCTAATTTCGAAGGCTTCCCATCTTACTTTTCTTGCTTGGTTGATAACTTCTAGAAGTTTTCTAGTGACTTCCAAAAGTTGATCATAACATTTGGAAGTGTATTATAATCTAGCAGTTTGAATCCATGTTAGTCTTAGTGAAATCTTAGAAGCTATGTGTGGATGGGTGGGGATGAATGAGTTACAATAATAATTCAAACTTTAATTCAAATGCACAAAGGAGGATTCACCGATGTGTATGGTAAAGCTCATCATGATCAGATATATTCAAATTTAAAATGTGGTTGAGGCTACCATTGTGATAGATCCTTGGATGCTACACACTCCTTGTAGGGTGAACAATGATCTTGGTATCCTGCAGAACTTCCAAGGACATCACAAGTTCAAGCAACACATTTTGATGCTTCCGCAAAACACAGTTACATACCTGTCAGGTTTGATGTAAAAATCCATACACTTGAACCCCTCAAGGTTTCAATGTAAATCTCTCCGCAGAGACAATCTATGCTTTGTAGAGCCCAAAAGTAATACAATAGGAAGAATGTGCAAAGAGAGATTCCTAAAATCAGATCCACATCAATCTAGCTCACCCTAGAGGAATGAAACAGAAGCCCTAGATTTAGATCAACAAATGAACAATGAAACAATGAACAATGGATCTAAACAATCAAACCTTGGGAGAAGAATGTAGCGATAGTGGTATGGCTCCTAATTCAAACTTCTAACACTCTGCAGATCTCAGCAAAGAACCAATCCAATGCTTGAATCATAATGATTGTTCTTTAGATTGCTTTGCTTGTCTTGACGAACATATTTGGGTGCTTTCTTATATAGTTTTTGCACCAAACAAGTTTCCGGCTTTGAACTAGAGCTAAGGAAATGACTAGAAATAACTTTTTTATTTTCTCCAATAGTTACTTGGGACATCCCATTCAAGGCTTGGATGTCCACACTAAGAAGGCAAAGTTTTGGGCAGGGTGTTTGGAGCAAGTTGGGATTGCCACCCTGTCATCTACACAGCCTTTGCTTGGACATCCACCCTAGAGGCTTGGACGTCCACAATTAGGATGTCTGGATTGGCTTGAAGTTGATTTCTGAACTTGGCTTGCTCTCTGCCTTGACGTCTAGGCTGCATCCAAGGTTTAGGGAAGATGATCAATCCTTGCCTCCATGCCTTCCAAAATCCTTGATCTAGCTTGCTTGACTCCCTCCTTGCCTTGGTGCTCATTAAGCTGACCAATTCCTGAAGCACATGAGCAACTGAACACACTTCTCCATTGTCTAGTTTTTAGACCACCAAAATTTGAGATAGATCAATAGTCTCAACAACAAGGTTTGAACACGTGTTGTTGTGTTTCTATTGAAAAATATGAGACACTGTGCATAGAACATCGGGTAGTTTCACCTTCCTATTGTATGATCGACACTCTAATTTTTGTAGGCATGCTGAGCCAGGGTTTGGGTCATTGCCTCTCGTGCTAAAGTCAAGTTAATGATCTTTGTGCAAATTTTCATAGTCAAACCTCTGTTGACACCTTTGTTATAGGGATAAGTTATATTTGATCATGCTATAGCCTTAGGCGGTTAGTCAAAATAACAAATACTTTGATTTATACAGTTTTGTATTGACGCTTTGTAGCTCAACATTGTGATATGTATCAAGTGCACATCCAGCTTAATAAAAAGTTTGATGAATTAGTTCTATCGCATGTAATATGTTAAATATTTAGTTTTAAGTCTTCTCTATAGAAAATTAAAGTGTGTACGTGCTTGAATCTAAAATTGTTAAAGGAGAGTATTTCTTCATGTGTATCAATGCTCTTGGTTTGAAATACGTATACACACATGTATATTTGTTTGTTTTTTGTTTTATTTTTTTTGATATTTCTAATTTTTTCTGTTAAAATAAGTGTGAAAACAAAGGATTGTATTTGGCTGTCGTTCGTATTAATTTTAGATTGATTTCCAATGTATGATTTCTTTTTTATTTAATTTAACAGCCTCCCTTCTTGCAAGCTATGCTGTTGGGAGAAGAGAGCAGGAAAGGAAAGGACAAAGATACAAACACACATGGAACATCCAATGGCATCGATTTGATAACCAAACATTTAAATAAATGTGAGAGTCTTCTGGCAGGGTTAGTAAAGCTGGATGTTTTATTTGAATGCTTAATTCTCATTTTCTCATTGGTTATTATTTTGACAGGGTACATGAGTATACTTCTTTGTCATTGTTCTTGTTTGTTTGACAGGCAGCCTTATGTCCTGGCAAAAATTCTTGGACTATTAGCAGCAATTTGGAAGGAAGGGACTCAACATCTTCGTATACTGGATCACATTATTACCAACGAAATGTTTTGGAAGTGCTTGTTATCATGTATTTCATCCTTAACGTATAATGAAGGTTCTTCAAGTTGCAGCTTGGTTGATGAAGAAGCTTCTGTCAAAGCTCTTCAATATCAGTGCCAATCCTCTGTCCTAGATATTGTGTCTCAGCACTTGTTTTTCCAAAGGCAGTTCATTCAAACGGCAACACCTTTACTGAAATCAGCCAATGCTTCAGCAACGAGTTCACATTCTAAAACTGATAATGTAAATGGAATTAATGGTGATTTAAGTGTAGTTTTGAAGAGTTTTAACGATTCATCTGTGGATGATGCATTGGTCAGCTGGATCAAGACTAACACACTTCAGCAAATAAATAAGCACTTTGCATACTGTTTGTTTGACAAGGAAATTTGCATGAATTTAAAGGTGTGTATTATCTATATTACTAAGGTTTTCCATAGTTACTGTATTGTACATCTTTAGTTAATTTTACAAATAATATATTTCCCTGAATGGGACCAAATTGTTTTGATTTAAGACTTATGCAATTTAGTTATCCCCTCTTGCATAAACAGTTATTTCTATGGAATACATTATAGCTTTTAATAAACCTTATTTGTCTGTTTAATGTATGATTCCTACTATTGGTAATCATATCTTTTTGCATTGCTTTGCGATTGTGCATATTTGGTTTAGAGTTTGGAAAGCTATAAATCAACATATTATTCCACCAAAATTGTAGCAAGATCTTGTGGCAGCTTGAACTTGGATTGGTGGAACTTGACAAAGTAATAAAATTTGGAGTGCTTTGCTAGCATATGTGATCTTACAAATTTGGTAGGAAAGAAACTGAAGGACTTTTTAAGGGATAGTGATACGGCTTCAAGAATTATTAAATCATTCCTGAACAATAACCCCCAAAACCATACATATTCATTCCCTAATTATTCCCAATTCCATGCACAATTCATTTAGAAATGAAAACATTACTAAAAACCTCTCTAATTAACATGTATGAATGGAAATGCATCAGGATACAACAATAAGGGCTCATAAACATGCAAACTACAAGATCTAGGAAGTACTGGGCTTCCAAACACTCAAATGCCTGCTCCTTGACAATAGTTGCAAAGCATGAAGCTTTACATTCACCACAATCCTCCCCTCAACTGAGAAAGATAAAGAACAAATGCCCAAGGACCAATTCAAGAATGCCCAAGTTACTCACAGTTGTCTTAAGGATCTCACACACACATCCAAGAGATCACACAAATGGCAAAAAGCGACAATTACATTGTCTTTCCTCAATTTATATCATTGCATCTTAAACCCTGTTCAATTTGTGTTTAATTCACTTTTAAACATTTCTCAGCCGCTTGCTGCAGGTTGCACTCACTTGCAACCAGTTCTTCAGTATGACCTGTTGTAGGTTGCACCTATCTACAGCCTGAACCAACTAAAAAACCCAAATGCAAACCGTTCTTAGTGTAGGTCACTGTGAGTCGCAATGCTCCAGAGTCAGCTCCAAACTTCTTGTTTCAAAGAACCCATGGTTGTTAGTCTGACTACATGCAAGTTGCAACCTCTTGGATAGACAGAAAACTCCTGCAAGTTGCACCATCCTTGCAATACCAATTCCAGCTTGAAAATTATATAAAAATCAACATTGAACTAACTGCGAGTCACACCTGGTTTGCAGTCTTTCATTGCAATTGGTTGCAAGTTGCACCCAGCCACAACAACTTGCCCAACTCAAAAAAAAGTTCCAAATGACCTCAAATTAACTTTAGCTTGGAGATCAGACCACCAAACATCACCCCCTATGCTCAGGGAAGAACTTGGGGTTTTAATGCTCATTCTACTAAACAGGGTCTCGTGAGCAAAAGTCTAACCTCTTTTCAAATAGCTCTTCCCGAACTCCTTACCGTCATATCAAATGTTGGCCCCTAATACTATACAATATATATGCCATCTTTAATTATTTGGAGTTTTCTCCATCAAAATTAAGCACAAATAAATAGACTTTATCTCATTTCCTCTTAAGCCATTCTTATTAGTTAAAACTGGATGAGCTATTTCCTCTTGAAAGCCCTTACTAATTTTATTTTTGGGTAAAGCCCTGATGTTAGTAGTTGAATAGAGTTTCTAGCAAGCATCCTATTAGAAAAGACATTAAGGTGGAGCAAACTAGAAAAGGCAAAGGACTGTCTTACGTTACCAAGCTTGGCAATGAGGTTCAGCTCTTCATGTGGTTGGTATTCCATTAAAGTTAGGAGAAGACTCGCATGTTTTGGATGTTGCATGACAGCAAGGATAAGGTTATTGAGGTTGTAACAATGACATTTTTATATGGAAGTGCGAATTAACCTCAGCATATGGTGTGACAGCAATGAGTTTTGTAGATTCATCTATATGTTGTAATTCAGTTGATCCTTCTGCGGTTATGGCAGACTAAATATGCGTATATGAATTTATCAGCCATCAAGAAACTCTGCTTGTTCCCTTGTTGTAGCTGCTGCGTACTGTTAGAGCTTCTTTTAAAGCTTTACTGTTCAGATCCTCCTTGCTTTACAGATTAACTAATGCATTTTTTAAAAGCTTTATAATGTTAAATATGAGGCTTATAGCTCAATAGTGAACACTGCACTCTAAGTTTATTAGCACCCACAAGTGCTTGGGCCAAAACCTGTTCATTGCAAACACTTAGCTTTTTAATAAAAAGAAAGACTCTGTGCTTTGGGTGAAACATTATTCACTTTGTTAGAACATGTAGTTGGTAGTTGTGCAATTTATATGTTTGATCCCAAGAGGTATGTTGAGACATTGTTATGCTGTTAATGAGACGTAGCTTACTTGGTTGGAGCAGCTGGTATGTTGTTATTCAAGTCATAGGTTCAATTCTAAGGTGTATGCTGAGACCTCTGCCAGCTTGGAGCACAATAATTTATACACTTAGGACTATGTCATCAGGTAGACAGCCAACCATAGAAAAATGATCATCAAATCCTCTGCCTACCTTAATGATTTAGTCAACGTTGATTGAATGTAGGCACCAAGATGATTATCTGTGATGTGAACTAACCACCAAATCTGTTATTTCTTATTGTTGAATAATAATAATAATGAAACTAAAACTACTTTTAATTACATCCAGACCCTTCAAATCTATAGACTAGTTCAGTTTCAACAATTTTTATTGCATAATTTCTTGTATATCTCAGCATCCTATTGGGTTGGACCTATGACTTGTACGATTCATGCTACATGCCCTAACTAACAAGTCATAGGCCTTGATAATAATAACAATGATAATGTTAGAAAACCAAAAAAATATATTTTTCTATGAAAAAATCATCTCTTTATTTTTTAAATGTCTATGGATATTCTCAAATTTTTTTCTTTTTGATTTTTTAAATTTTTAGTAGTTGAGGTTCACTAGCTTTTTAGTTGTTTAATTAAACACTACATAAACAAACCATATGCACTTGTCTTTTAACATTGTGCTTTCATCTCTTTATCAGTTTCACCGCTGATATATTGTCTTGTGCAGGTTGTAGAGCGTGCTCTTGTGGTAGCTATCATGGCCAGGATTTTGAGCGGTGATTATATGGGACTGACTTTACCATTGGTTGTTCAAATGCAATCAGTTTCGCAAAAGGTATGTTAAATTTCATTTGTTATACAAACAATTCCCGTCTCATTACCATTCATTCCAGTGCACGAGTACTTTACCTTGTTTTCCAGTTCAGTGTTTGAAGAAGCTTAATATGCACAGGTTGTAGAGAATCCAGCGTTTCTTGAGCTATTGGAGCAATACAGAAGAAAAGGATACGGGTATGCGAATTTTTGAGGATGTCTTATTATTTGTTTCCATTAAGGATGTTGAAAGGTTTAATTTTCAAAATCGGAAGAATGAAAGTATTGCCATTTTATTAATATTTTATATACTTAATTATCGCTGTAGCTTATGCCGCATAAGAGATCTACGTGAAATACAGATGAACTAAAAGGCTGGTACTGAAGGGATGGATTTCTTGGCTGGTTCATTGATTAGTTTGTTTCCTCAATGTTAAAAAGAGTTGAGTTATTTTTAAAATGTACCCTGGGATCTAAACGTTCGTTTAATTCCATTGATATCTCCTTTTCTTCTCGAATGAGGGATAACTTATAAGTCTTTGAGTAGCTATACTCATAGCAAGCATGAATAATGGCATTGGGTCCCCTTTTGTAACAGCATTGCCAGTATCAACAGATTTCAAGGTGATGAGAATTATCTATCAAATTTGATTTTTTTAATGGACATTTGTCGACATATGTGGATATATGATGTTTTACAGTTCTAAGTATAGAGAGTCTCATTCGTCAACATACAATCCAAACATGCGAAGTTTTGTTATTGTTGCAGTTATTCCCTGATTTATATATGGGTGACTTATTGTGGGGATCTCCAGCACACCATCAACAACATTTGTATTCGTGGTTAACTGTAACTGATTATTAAATCATCTTGCTGTGCATGAACCAATCTCTTGCATGTCATCGGCATTTTCTTCAGTCTGTCTTCTGTGTGTATCTGCATAGACACACTTTTAATGGACTCAACTTCCTTTCTGTGTATGAACAGTTCTGCCTGATTTTATACACTTCATTTCTGATGTTGCATATACCTCTATATTGCTGTTTGTAGATATGTATTATTTTGAATGTGTGTTCATTGAACACGTTGAAATGCTTGCCTTTATATTTCATTTCCTTCATCCGTCTTGTGGGACCAAGGATAATATGGTATGAAGAATACATCGCACTGAACGTCTTTGATATTTTGCTTTCCATGTTTAATTTCAGAGTTTCTGAAGAGCCGAAGAAAAGGTTGTCACATCATAACATATTTCCTTACATCTTTAAAATTTTGAATAAGATAGGCAGAGCTTGTGGATCATCATTAACAAGGTAGAAAGGTGATATCATAGGTCAAGTGAATTTTTTTTGAACAATTAAAAAAAGAATATTTTGATAAAATTAATTTTTTCTTGGGATCTAACAATCAACCAAGATGAGATGATCAAATTTCTAAAACAATAAAATAATCATATCAAGGTACCAATCTAATTCTAACCTTGATCTTGTAATGATTTTGGCACAATAAAATGTTGATTTATAGTGTTCCAAACTTTGTTCCAAATATGGGCAATTGCAGGGTAGTGTAAAAAGATATGATTACCATCTTCACAAGCGATTTTACAGAAACAACATCTATTATGCATCATCCATCCTCACTCTAACAAATTATCTACTATTGATTTTTTTTTTGTTTTTGTGCCAATTTAAAAGAAGATACGAACTTTAGAAATTAGACCCACTTTCTTCTAGCAAATAACTTCTATATCCATTTGACGTGCATAAAGGATCACAATTCATAAGCCTCTTTCATTTTCTAAGAATGTTAATTTCCTGCAGCCAATCCATATCATCCTGAGATTTCGTTCAATGATTTCTCGTACATGTATATACTTTTTCAAGCCCTGCCCATATTGTGGAATCCCCAATAATATGTGGTCCTTCTGAATAATGGTGTATGGTTCAAATATTTAATCTGTATTACTTTAATCTATGTACTATTTTCATTTATAATTCTCCAAGTTAACTTTCACAAAAAAAGGGCAGATTCAAATGTATACTTTTTAAATACCAAGTGTATCATGTTCCCATGGATGTCAAACTGTATCCCAATCCAATAAATGACTTTTTCTCTGATTCTGAATCCTGCCAAAGATGTTTACCACATTCAATTATATGAACATCAACTATCGAAGAATTTACAGTATATCTAACCTGGTTTAGTTGCAGAAGTGTTTTGATGTAGGCAAGAACACATCTGGCATGCTGTTCAATTTGTTGAGATAATAATTGCTTTTCATTGGCACCCATGTTATTCTGAGAATACTTCAGGGTCTTGGATTACTTTTTGCAGAGGCATAGTAATTTAGAACCTTGTATTCATTTTGTGCGGTGGCATTATGCCCAACTTGCCAGCCTTGTTGGACGATATCTGCCTTGCTGCACCACAGCTGCGAGTTACTGGCATTGATAGTACCAGCCTTTTATACCAATATTCAGTGCAACACTCTAGAGGAATTATACTTTCAGTATTTTGGCAGATATTGATATAGCATAGAGTTCACAGCCTTTGGATTTTTAAGCAATCGCATTTTATCTGGATAGCTTTGGCTAACAATGTTTTGGTGTACTCAACTTGAAAGTGGTCATATAGATCACTTGTGATTAGTAGGAATTATGCTTTCGTGTTTATCTGGCGATAATATATTGTTAAGTTTCCGGCTTTCACATTCTTGACCATCGTTTTGCCTGTAGATTTGAAATTGTATCTCTTCTGATTGATTTTTCAGGTTCATACAGATTTGGAAGGTTTGATTTCTTGATAGAACTGACTGTATGTTTGTTTCTTCTGTTTCTCAATTGACAGAAATGGCAGAGAGCTGCAAGCTTTCATTATAAACGATTTATATTACTGTCTCCAAGGAGATCTAGAAGGCAGAAAGATCCCACAAGGTCCTTTTCAGATAGTATCTGGCTACCTATCAGAAATGAAGTTGGATTCTATTTTGAATATTAAGAAGTCCATCCAGAATAATACTCTTTCTCCCATGAATTATCTTAACTACATATATGATACAAAAGCCCTTGAAAACAGTCTCGGGTTTGAATGGTTGAATATCTGTGACATCAGAGGATTCAAGGGAACGGCAGAAAAGATGCTTGAAGGTTTGATTCAATCGAATAAAGTGTCTTTTCTTGCAGATTCACAGTTAAAGGCACTAGATGCATGGACATCACTTTTAGCTCTTTTGGTGTCTCACAACAAACTGGTAATATGTTAGAAACAAAACGGCAGTTAAAATTTTCATATTCATGATACTGTTAAAATTGAATATTATTCTATTTCAAATAATTAAAAAATAAATTTTGCATCCATTATGTGGATTCCATTTTTTGAATTTCTTTTCTCAATTTAAGGGTTTTCTAATTAGAAAATCTGTGAAACAGGCCACAGGGAATCTAGAATCTAGACTGGACTCCAGCTTCTCTGAAGAAACAATAAGTTTGTGTGTTCAGGATATTTGCGATTATATTCTGAAAACGGTGCATATGCTTGAAGCATGTCATGAACAAATAAGTTACTTCAAAAATTTTCTTAAAGGGCAAGTTCAACTTTTATTTATTTTAGAAGGATGGATGTGCCAGAGAAGGAACTTAATCAACAAAGCACGAAGTTGGTCAGTATATGCGAAAATCATTAGAACAGCAATCACCTGCGTAAAGTCTTTACTGGTTATAAGGACGCATGAATTTGAAATTTTGGATGCATCTCTTCTTGTCGTTATCCTAACAGCTCTAGAATCTATTCGTTCTCAGAATGTGGAGCAACCCCACAATAATCAATCAACGGATGATGCTCAGGACATGGGTGATGCTTTCGCTGATGTATCACTGCTATGCTTAGGCTTCCTGCCATTTTTTTGCAGTTTTATTGAAAGCAAGAATCTTCTGCACATTTCTGTTGCCATAGTTGATAGCCTACTGAAGGGCTTCTTGGAGCCGAGAACTTGCTTGCCTATTCTACAGAAACATTTCCCAACGTTTACTGTAATTAGGCAACTTCTAAGTGAAAATTGGAAAGGCTCAGCATCAACGGTCTTAAACCTGTGTTTGACTTTAGCTCGTGTAAGAGAAGGTGCTGAAATGCTCCACCAAGCTGGCTTCTTTTCATGTTTCTCTGAATTTTGTCGCAGCTTGAGAAGTGCAGTTGCTACAGATCCTGTAAACATAGCACCTTATGCATTTTGGCATACATGGGGACCCTCTGATGGATTGTGGGGTCTAGGGATAGCTGTTGTGAGTGCAATGCTGAATTCTTTTGATGAAAATGCGGCAGACATATATGTTATCGACAGTGCAATGACTTTTTTCTTAACAGAAATGGATCATATTATGTCTAAACTCTGCTCCCCAGATATAATATATGTTGTAAGGGATGGGATGAAACCCCAGAAACTAAATTGTTCTCTTCTTGCTCTCCGGGAGACAGAGAATTGCATAATTCTCATGCATCAACTTGCGAAACATCAAGTCACTTGGTTTAATGTTATGCAGGACATGGATTCTAAGTTGAGAGTTGTGTGTGTGCACTTGTTAGCCTTCATTTCTAAAGAGGGTGCTCATGCCACAGAGAGCAAATACAGCTATATAATTCTGCAATGTCTACCTGTCCAAAAGGAAGAATCGACTGCACATGAACGGCCTTCAATCATAAACTGTAAAACTGGATGGTTTGCTGTTGCAGCTAAAGGTAGTGTGACTATAAACAGATGGGGCCCAGTTGGACAAGGAAATCAAACTGCTCCTTCAGAATCTGATGGTGTCATAACCTCTTCAGAATACACCGACTCAATTGCCATACAAGTTTACAGAATAGCTCTACGAATTCTCAGTTTCTTGTGTATGCAGGCTCAACTTGCTGTGAAAATTTTTGATGAAACTGGCACCGTTGATGTTGCCCGTTTTCCAGAGCTTCCTGTACCTGAAATTCTGCACAGCTTGCAGGTAATCTAAGTTTATGTTCATTAGCCCGAATGTTTTATCAGAATCTGTATAACTTAGTTAACCTCTTTAAATTTTGGAATCCCCCACTTGCAAGTTCTCAAGGTGAATTGTTGGCTTGGCATCATTTTCCGTTCATGGAAAACAGTATTATTTTTTAATTATCTTCTATTAAGAACTCATGCATGGGACGGTTATTCTAATTGTTGACGTTTCTTGTGTCAGGATCAAGCTATGGGCATAATTTTGGAGTTGGTCCATGGTAGCCAGGAAAATTTTGGGAAACCTCAAGTTAAGAGTTTATGCCTCTTGCTTGTCGGAATTATAGAGAAGTCCTTGTATTTAGAAGTGTGTGTTACCCGGATTTGTGGAATAAGCTCTGTTTTAGGCCGACCAGATGAGTTTCCAGTAAAATACAATGCGATAATTTCTGGTGAGTTGCTTGTCCTTTGACAGATTCATTCTTTATCTCCTCTTTTCACATGCCTGACGACAATTATCCAATGTAAAGTGTAGTGCAGTTTTTTCAATTTTCGAGTTTATATATCAGGAATACTATCATCTGCTGTTCTAAATAAATTGTGCCATTCCTACTTCGTTGTTTTTTTTTTTTTTTTTGAAATATGATTTTTGTCATTTGATCACGGATGCCAGAAGAAAAGGTTAACACTTTTTAAGATGAACTTTGTTTTCAGGTTTAAAGGATCAGGAATTTCTAGAAGCTCAATTGCTAGCTTTGAAACGCATCGCTGTTCTTGCTTACCCAGGGTTATCATAGGTTAGCAAGATTGGTAAAGCAGTGACTTGAGAATCTGCTTATCGTATTTGAGCAAGTCATGAAACAAAAGTTCAGTGTTTGCGTCTACAGCAGGATCACGAATTCCGAGCTTGCAATTTGTTCAACTCCAAATATTTTTGTATAGCTTCTTGTTAATCTCTGATGATAATCTTGATATGATATTCTTAAATGCGGATAACTAGATGTATTAAAATGGCTTTCATTGGCTGCATCAGCTTTTCGTCTGTTACTGTAACTGTATCCTGCATAAGAATTATGGAGGTCTCCCTATCATTGATTGTATCTGTACCGATATCTCATTTAAATTTAGATTTCATTAGCTTTTTTAGCTTTAGGGCTTATTCCAGCTCATAATTTTTATTACAATCTTTCATTAACTTTTTTAGCTTTAGGGCTTATTACAGCGGGATTTCATTATGTTCAAGATCTTTTAATTACTAATAATTTTTTTACAGCTATTGGTCAAGTTATGGAAATAATTTTTTTAAAAATATTTGTTGATTTTACTGAGGCTGGGGCTCCTTTCCCTCTACCCAATGTTAATCTTTTCATAGAATGTCTGAGGTCTTACTAATAAACTTTGGACAAAAGTTGGTGTTTTTCTTCGCATACAACATTTAGTTCTTAATTTTATTGTTCTTTAAGATATTAAAATTTCCAATTCAGATATAGTTATGAATGGTAAAAGTATTCTTCATGATTCTGCAGTACTATTGGTCAAGATGGTACAGCTCTCATTATCAATCATTTTTTGTCTAAAAAAGTTCTCTCTCATGGCAGAGATAATTCTATAGTCTGGGTAATTCTTCAACGTGCTTTAAATCCTTTTGGTATTTACAATATTTATGCTGCTACTACTTTAAACAAAATTGCTATATAGCAGTTTCTTCTCCAAAGTTTTCCTAACATTCCTTGGCTTCTTGTTGGTTATTTTAATATGCTTAAAAATTCTCATGACAAAATTGATGGAGCTTCTCAACTTGTAGGCATAAGCTTTTTATTTGGTATGATGTTAAGGAACTATTTTGATTATCTGATGCTATTGGATCAAATATTCATCATGAGGATTGGTTTACTTGGTGAAGGTAATAGTTGAATTTTTGAAAGACTTGATCAATCTTATATTTTCAATTATTCATCTTGGATCTGTGATGGAAAGGATATAATTCATAAAGATGTAATTACTTTAGACCATTTTCCAGTTTCCCTTAATTTAAAATTTTGTATTAAATTTCCAATTCTACGTTATGAGCTTTTTTCGTATGAATGTACCTTTACTTTATACTTCTTCTTGAAAAGGTACTATGACGTATCTATGGAATGCAGAAATGATGTCCCTTGATAAATCAAGTTGGATTGATTGGTAGTTGCATGCTACATATTGCGTTCATAATTTTACCCCTTGGTTGGGTAAGCAATATGCTAAGAGAAAAATCTATGATGAAATTCAATATATTAACATTGCAATACAAAATTCTCCCTTTAATATTATTTTGTAACAACTTGCTTATGATTGCTCAATCAAATAAAAATGGGATATGCATAATGTTAAGAGTGCTCTTATCAAGAATTGTCTCAATTGGTTGAAAGTATATGGAGAACCATGTAAGGAATTTTTTAAATTCTTAAAAGGTAAAGGTAATTTTCCTATTATTGACTTCATAGAAGTTGATGGTCAAATTAGTTTCAATCCTCTTATTATCAATGATTCTTTTAAAAGACATTTTCAACATATATTTTTTTCGAAGGGTTTTGCTTGTGAAAATTCTCTCTAATTGTAATCATTTACCTAACATTGTCCATAGTAGTGACAACCATTTTCTTGAAAAAGATCTCTCGTATGAACATTAATGATGAAGTCTTTAGCTTGGCCAATGATAAAGCTCCAGGTTTTGAGGAAAATCCCATTGAATATTTTAAAAATCATTGGGTTGTTATTGGTATGGACCTTTATTATATTTTTGTAAAAGCCATTGAACAACATTCTCTTGACTAAGAGCTTAATAGAGGACTTGTCAAACTTATTCCTAAGGAAGGTGATCTTTCCCACATCGGTAATTAGTGCCTTGTAACTCTTCTGAAATTTGTTTATCAAATTTTGGCAAAATGTCTTGCTAAAAGATTAAAACAAATTATTCCTTAGTTAATTATTCTAGTGCAACATGGCTTTGTTAAAGGTAGATATATTCTAGATAATGTTGTTGCAACTTGGGAGGGTATGTAATAGGTTGAGGATTTCAATCAAGACATTATTTTTTTTAAGCTTGATTATTCTAAAGCATATAATAGATTCGAATGGCACTTTATTATTGTGTCTTCACAAATATGGTTTTAAAGAAAAATTTATTGGAATGTGGAGTCTTTTTGTAGATGCTAATGCACTTGTGGCTACAAATGTCGGCATTACTAATAGTTTTATGCTTGAACTCTTAGTTAGGTAAGGTTGCCATCTTGCTTCTTATCTCTTCATCCTTGTTGCAGATATTTTATGTCATGCTATGTAGAAGGACTAGGAACATAATTTGTTGTAAGGCATCTTTATTGAAAATAATGTTCCTCATTTATTAAATATGCATTTTGTTGATGACCTTTTTTTAATGATAAAACATAATAAAGCTATTGCAGATCGTCTTTTTTATCATGTTGATCAATATTCCAGACTTTCTAGCTCTTTGTTTAATTGGTTTAAATCTTCTATCTTTTGCAAAAAGGGGATTCAAGAATAGGCTTTGTCTAACTCCTGGTATTTTCTAGAAAAGCCAAAAATTTCCAAATTGTTAGACGTTTCTTTTTTCTTTGCTGAATCTTTAGAAACTTTATGGGATGCTATAATGAAAAAAATTAAACAAAATTTTATTAAATGGAAGGAGAGGAAGCTTTCAATGGCTTTCATTGTTTGTAAGATATTATTCAAGCTACTCGTGTGTATTATTCTTCATCTTAGGCTCAGTATTTTTGCATATCGTTGCATTGATTAGCTTGTGCAAAATTTTCTTAGGAGTAGTAGCTATTCTAGAAAAGGATTTTGTTGTATTGTGGAGGACATTTGTACCTCTCACAAAGAAGATGATGAATTAATGATAGTGAATTGTTACAAGCAAGGTATTGTTTTATGTGCCAAGTTTGTGATTAAATGCTTATCTCCTAGAGAACCTTGGAAGCTTTCTTTTCAAAAGTGGATTTAGATGGGTAACTGTAGAGGTAGTGATTACTAGAAAGATACTCATGTTTTTAATTGGATCCTTTTTCCAAAATGTATTATTATATCAAGTTTTGTTATCATGAAGCAAGTTTGGAAGGCTTGGAGTTTTATTAGTGACTTTTAGAACTTCAATAAATATTATTATTTCTACCTCTATGCTTGATAAAATTTCTTCTTGGTGGTTTTCCATTAATAATGAACCATGAGCTATTAAGCATCCACACCTTTGTAATACACAATGTAAGCTTGGCATTTGCTTACTTTTATCTCTTTATTACATTAATGTCTCTAAAAAGTCTATATTTTTTAATCTTTTGGATAGTTTGAACAAAAGTGTAACCATTCAAGACTCTTGTAATGATTTTCTTGATTTTTCTTAGATTAATGGCCATCATGTTTTTCCATATCGGTCCAAGGTTGTCTATACTCTTATTAGTTCTAATTCTAATATTTGGCCAATATTCAATTGATGAGCAGCAGGTATTCCCTACGCTCAACCATACGAATCACTAGCGTGTACACATGATCCAATTGAATTTCGTGGACTTTATTTACCTAAGTAGCCAATATCATTAGATGGTGAAAGGTATAGTTTGCTAATCATTATCTTCCCAATCAACACTTATGTTAATCTATTGATATAGTTACATGTGATAAGGTGTAAGATATTTATTTATTTTATTTTATGCCTCTACAAAATGATTAAATAAATGAAGGTTTAATATTTAAATTAACTAAACTATCCTCAATGTGGAGCATCTGTTCCTACTCTCTGAAGACATCCTAAACGTATATTAACACTATTTTCTTATCAAGTATCTAGTATTGGACATACCAAGTATCCATTGTTCGGATTACCAAGCATTAAAATAGTATGCTTGAAGTGATCATACTCACTTTAACTACAAATTATAATAGTAAATTTCTAGAAAGTAAAGTTAAACTAATCTAAGTGCTACAATGGAGGGAAGAAATCATGATTTTATTACTATTCATGTAAAAAGTGTCAAGGTGCATCTTGCACTTGAATAAAATTTCGTACAATTAATTCAATTCACATTGCGGTCATTGAGAGGGAAATTTAACTAAGTCTTATGGAGAGAAACTGCAAGAGCTTCACTATGTGATGAATCATTGTTTATCTATTGTCGTGACATCAGGTATGCAACGTTGAGGTTTGGCTACAATGTCAGGTATTCAACGTTGGGGTATATACCTTGGCCTATAAATATAGTGCATGGGCTCCAGTTTTTGCATAGTTTTCAAGTTAGTTTTCAATCAGAGTAGTGAAGCTCTTGCCATTTATTTTCCTCAAAGTTAGAATATTTTTTGAGTGCCCGTAGAAGGAGTCTAAGTGTGTATGGTTCTTTATTCAAGCACTGATGTACCTGAGTGCAGCAATGTGACAGGAATAAAACAAGCTCTTTTGACAATCCTTGCAGCACTAAGGCTAGATTAATGTTTCTTTTAATGCACCTTTATTGCATTTCAATTAAGCAATTTATTTCCAACAGGTAATAAATGCAAGCACGACCACTTCGAGCATACATGTAGTACTTGTTAACCCAAAAACGCTTAACATTTGATAGCCCAGTAGCACTATATGTGTTCAGGATGTGTCTAGGAAAGTGGGACAGTTACTTGTGTTAGACTAGATAAGTAGTAAATGAATTAGTTTTTAAATTACTTCACTTTTCACTCTTGTTGTAGGTGATCACATCTATAAAAGATAAAATGATAAAAAATCACATACCTCAATTACACTTAAACCATACCCTTGAGCCTCACAAGTGTAATTAGGAAGACAATGAACGTTCTTAATGCTCATTTCACTTCTTAGAGAAACTAGCATATTAGATAACTATAGATCCATGAAATTTGACCGGATCGCTTGTAATGCCTTAGTGATTTGTACGGTTGGATGTAGGGGTACCTCGTCGCTCATCATTGGTGTCGTTGCTAGGGACCTTTTGGTTGTTTCATGCACTATCTAACACCTAGTGAAATTATTTAAATCGTTGGAGTGAACCTTAGAGTCACATCACATCTTAAGATTACTACAACAATATTTAGAAGCACACTGTGCTTTAGCTGATCTAATCGAAAATTTCTTCTTCTCACAAGAGCAATTCTTCGTCGAAGTCTAATAAATCTCATCAGCCAATGCCTCAACAATATCGAATTGTATATGCTCATCTTGATGAGTATGTACAAAACTTTACCTTCATCCTATACCAGGATGAATAGCTATGATGGGATGACATGGAAGGCAACATTGTGTTGCTAGCCGATCAAAATGTTCTTGAAATGCTCCACCAAATATTTATATGATATGATCTTCTAGAATGCCATGCTGAGTATGTTGTTCAAGATACTAATGCTAGGGATTATCATCCCACTGAAGCATAACATTTGTAAGATCAACAGCTAGAATAGCATTATGAATTATCAAAGGGAAAAAGATTTAACGATTCTCCATTTCTATTATACCAACAAGCTAGTGGAGAACCTTTCTCTGGGGGTTTTCCATTCAATGGTACTCCATGATTCACAATCCTAGTTCTGGTAACAAGGGATCCAATGATAAAGAAGGATTTGGAGGGCCAAGTCAAGGTAGGGATGCAAACAAAAAGCAAGATCATAATCATGATCATGATCATCATAGAGGTGGAAGCAGGCACTATGATGGTGCTGGTTCTCCTTCCTCTTCCCCTTGTTATCTTCTTCTTCTTCTTTTGGCTCTAATTGTGATCATAGAAGGTGAAACTATGATGGAGGCAACCGAAATGCCCAAAATAATTAATGGGACCAAAATGACCAAATTGATCAAAATGGCCATCAGGAAAGGAATGATCAAGGATGTAGACGTTCAAGAGAGGCACATCACCATGAACGAAGGGGTAGTAGAGGGCATCGTAGGCACCATGATCAAGGCCTCAATAAGCCTTTACTTGCTACTTGAAGTATTCTTAATATCACATAGGCAAATCCAAGGATGGAAATAAGGAAGACATGAACCCTTGGATGCTACCATTGATCGATACTATTTCTTAATTCAAAAATGCCTTGGCCATGGTTATTCTCAACTAAATCAACTTTGCCACATTGTAGATGAGCTTCGATTAGAAACCAGGAGAACCCTTGGTGTTTATGCCCAGGGGTGACTGTTAAAACTAAGTGCCAGTCAGATACAACAATTAATTGAGTAGGTAGCTAAAGAAAAGGGCAAATTAAGAAAAAGAGAAAGTGCAGAAGAGTACAACCATGATCCTTCCATTCACAAGATGGAGGTTTGATTCTGTGATAGTGAGCACGAGTTCGTACCTGACGAGGGGGTGAATAAGAAAAGCTTGCCATTTCAAAAATTTCAATATGAACTTATAGCCAAGGTTGATCAGTCATGGGGCTCCATGGATAGTAGATTTCAAGTTGTCCTCAAAATTGTTGAAGAGTCCAAAGAACAAGGTAGTGATCGTGAGCGCAGGAGGCATAAGGAGGCTAAATGTGCCTATCATAAAGGTAAGGGTAAGATTGCTACAATTGAAGAAGTTGTAGATAGTGAATCAGATGATGATCATGGGTGTTGCCCCGTTGTGTCACATCTATAGGAGTATGGAATGTATGCTTTAAATCCATGACTTACACAAAGGCAAACATCTAGAAGATTACCTTATCCTCAAGGTAATTTCAAGTAGTTGCACTAGCAACAATAGTATTATCCAAGTGGAGCTCCATTGCAACCATATGAGCAATACTAGCTATGACAACAATGACAATCATGGGCGTTGGCACCACTAGGGCAGTAATACCCTTATCGATAGCCTGATCCATATGGTTACTACATTTAGCAACCCATGTGATGAGTGGCGAGGTACCCCTACACTCAACCATACGAATATGAGCGTAGCACGTGCGATCTGGTCAAACTTCGCAGACTAAGCGCCTACACGCCTCATGGAACACTTAAGGTTAATTATTCGTTGTCTTCCCAGACTTACTTGTAGTTGTCACAGTTGTATGGTTAAGTAATTCTGAGGTATATGATTTTTATGTCTTTTTCTGTTTTATCTCCTATGCTAGTGAGGTGAAGGGTTGAAGAGACTAATTAACTAACTTTAACTAACTAGCTAAGTCTGAATTAACCTAGCGTCAGCATTCGTTCCCACTTACCATTCACACCCTGAACCAATGCAACCTTGGTTACCAAATGCTAATCGTTGCTAGGATCACCAAGCGTAACGCACATGCTCGAAGCGGTCGTACTGAGGCACTTAACTAGGAGAGAAGGGATGAGAGAGATTTAATAACTAATAAAGCATTTAAATGATAAACAATAAATAACAATAAATAAAATCCTAATTAGCCTATTCCATGCACTGCAAGGTTTATCCAAGAAGTTTGTCTTTATTGCCATACACAAACATGTGTTCAGGTACAATATTTGCTTGAATAAATATCCATTCACTTTGGA
>MNCI01010589.1:61713-83649 GCA_015680685.1 Gnetum montanum | reverse complement strand
TGACTACCGAAGGTGTAGGGGTTAGGAGAAAATTGAAAAAATTGGGCCCTGTACCCCCATGACTAATCGTGAACCTCTGGTAGCGATAGAATGGAAAGAGATAAAGGAATAAGAAAGATGAAGAAAAAGAGACAACGATAACGTCGATAAAATGGATGTCAAGATGGAAATGAACAAAATAAAATGGATTGCAAAAAATGTTAGGGAAAAGAATTTAACTTGTGCACCAAAGAGGAGTGTCAGTGGGTCCTCCCCAAAGCAGGCTCATGCCCTTAATGCCCTGACAAACCCACATTCAAAGAGTCCGTAGGCTCTGGGAATGTCATTTGGAACAAGAGTTAAAGTCTTAACTGCAAGAATTTACCAAAAAGAAAACAATGTATCCACCAAAATATACATAAATGATACAACTAGAAATGAGGTGAACAATGGAGAGAAGGATGGAGAGAAGAGAATGGAATGAAATCCTAAGAACAAGGTGGTGTACAGCCCCTTGTTTGTGTCATGATTAATGTGACTTAGTAAATCCCATTCCAAGTTCAGCCTCAAAAAATCCACATCCAGTGACTTTGCATTAATGCATTTGACTAAACCATCCACTTGGAGTAACAAGAATGTCTTCACCCAAGAGCCACTACCATTCTGACGAAACGAAGGAGGAGAGAATGGGAAGCGAGAAGGGCCTTGGTTAGAGGGAACATTTTATTTTAGTTCCATAAACAGTGCTTGTAGCCCAAATGGTTATTTCGTCTAAGGGGTGTGCTTTGAATTCTCACTTCCTCTTTCTTTTTTTTTTGTTTTTTTTTGTGTTATGTGTTTATGCGTGAGAACCACACCATGCAAAGACTTTGTTATTTTTATTAGCTCAACTTCCCGATGATTGGATAACATCAAAATGGTAAGAAAACTCAAGAAGAACACATCCAAGCACCCAAGAGAATGGCCAACACAAATGCATCAATTTCCCTTGAAGTCACACCCTTTTCAATCCTTGAGTCCTTCCTTAGTTTGAGGAATACCCAGTCACTGATTCGTTAAGAGTTCTTATTTGAAAGGGACTGTACATTTTCAAGTCGAGAGAGACCATAGAAATTGGTGGATGTATGGATGAAGTGAACTCATTACCTGCTATATCAAAAGAAACATACCTTAGTATCAACATATCAACATCATAACTTAAAGGTAAAAACCAAACTTTAGCAATCAATATAAAAGTAGTTCATACCATCATGAAGAACACTTATTGGGTGAAAAACTTACACAGTGGATAACACATGCACACACACACACACAAAATGAAAAAGTATAATAATGTTGTAAGAAAAATAAGAAAAGTTAAAGAAATTTGTAAAAAAAAATGTGTGAAACAAAAACATGTAAAACAAAAAGGTGTAAAACAAAAAACTTAAAAAGAACTAAGGGCCCCCAAATGATTAGCATAGGTGGCCATCTCCCCCATGATTGAATGGAAACGGAGAGATCCGAAATAATGAACGTCTATTTGAATTTCTTAAAAGTGCCCAACTTCTCCCAATTGATGTTCTTAGATTAAGGGGTGGAAGTTGGAAATGTTCATATTCCAAGGTGTATATGCTTTCATTATGGGCATGAGATGTTCCCCTAGTTCATTCCATGCATGTTGATTGCTCTTTCAAATAGCTGTTAACCATGGGGTGTCCACTTGTTGTGTGGTTGCTACATACAGGCATCTTTGCAAGGCACACCTGTTGCATGGGGGAGATGTTTTGCATTTCTCCATGTCATCACCTGATGAATCATTGTATGTGATGCATGGAACTTTCTTCTTCTTGATATTTTTGTAAATATTTACCTTAGATATCTCCAAGGAAAGATCACGAATCCCTAGGCATGCATCTATTGTGCTTAGCCATGCCCTTCCCATTATAATTGGGAAGTCCCCTTCGTTGTTGTTAACTTCTATCACTAGGAAATCAGCTGGGTAAGACCAACCACACACAGTGGTAACTATGTCCTCCACTAATCCCAAGGGAATGGTGATGGGTTGGTCAGCCAACTCTAGTTGAATGTTGCTCTTCTTAAGTTGGGACAAGTTCCAGGCTTGATACATTTATCGTGATATTAAGTTGACTCCAGAACTTGAGTCAAGAAGAGCCTTATGTGGTTTGTTCTCGGTGATTTGGAGATAAATTAAGGAACTTCCAAGGTTAGCTAGTTTCCTGGGAAGGTGGCCTACCTTGATCTAGTCGGTTATGGTATGTGTTAATATAACCGTATGTGTTAAACTTTGTTGTTGGACTGAAGGGTGCTTCGAAGCCTTATGTGTTGGAGGAGCAATCACAGACTCAACCACTTTTTGTTGTGAGGGCTTGTCTAGGCTTTTGGCTCTGAAGAAAGGTCTTCTCTTTTTGCGATTTTCAGAACTAGCAGTGGGTTGGATGGTTACGGCTCTCGTAGTGTTACATTGTTGTGGTTGAGTGGGGAGTTCCCCTTGCATTTTTGGAGTAGGAGATATGGGAACTATCGATGGAAGAGGTGTGGATGCATTAGGAGGATGGTATGGGTGTGGAGCATCTCCCAGAGGAGAAGGAGTCCTTCTAAAGTACTCCCGAACTTGGTAGTGACATTGGGGAGTTGTGTGGCCCATGGTGTCACTTGGAGAAATTGGCTGCTGCACGTAGTATCCATCTGGGTCTGGCTGCCGGTAAGGGTACTGTTGTTTCGGCGGTGGCATCCCCCATGACTGTGGGTATTGCCACTATTGATGTTGTCCAATGGGTTGTGGTAGAGTTCCACTTGGATAGTATGTCAACGGTTGGTGGAATTGCCTTGGCTTACCTTGGGGATAAGGTAACCGATGGGGTGCTTACCGTTGATTAAGTCTCAGGTTAAGTGCATACACCCCAGACTCTTGTAGATGTGAGATGATTAGACAACATCCCTTAGGATGGTCATATTGGCAGATCTCACATCCACCATCATCATCTGTGTCCGAATCCACAACCTCATCGGAGATAGTTATTTTCCTCTTACCCTTGTCACGTTCAGGGCCTGAATCTCTCTGCTTTGTTTTCTTCTTATCACTACTTCGTTCCTCCTTAGACTCCTCTACAATCTTTAGGATAGTTTCGATTTTACTGTCTAAGGAGCTCCATACTTCATCTACCTTAGCCAATACTTCTATTGTTAGCTTTTGAAGTGGCAAGGTTTTTCTATTCGCCAACTCCTCGAGTGGTGACTCATCCTCTTCATCGCAAAATCTCACTCCCTTCTTTCGAAGAGAGGGATCACAGTTATATTCTTCCGCGCTTTCTCTTTTTTGTAGCTTTCCTTCTTCTTTAGCTACTTGTTGCAATAATCAATAAAATCTCATGGGATCTAAGTTCTGATAATCTCCCTTCGGCATAAGTCGCAAGGGTTCTCCTAGTTTCATACCTTAGCCCATCTACGAGATGGCGAAGTTGATCCCACTGTGCGTAACCATGGCCCAAGCAACGATGTAACAATGCATAGTAGTGGCCCATGGTAGCATCCAAGGGTTCCTGAGTACCTTGCTTCCATCCTTGGATCTGCTTACGCAAGTTAGACACTCCAGAGTACGTTTGATATTTATTGTTGAAGAGTTATAACATCATACTCCACCTCCTAATGGTTTCCAGTTCTAAGGACTAGTACCAACTCTTTGCTTCCTTTATGAGTGTCCTGGGAAACAACTTTAGTTTCTACCACTCGTTCTCTATGTTTTGCAAGGCGCAGGCATCGTGGAATGCCTATAAATGATTTTGTGGATCCGCGTTGTATCCCCCTTTGAAGCGTGGGATGTTGTTCATGTCTAAGCGCTTGATCCAGCTATCTCTTTGATTCCTTGTCGATATTCTCACTACCTCTATTATATCTAGCATACTTCGGGTGGAAAGTAGGGGTTCATCATGATCATCTCTTTCATGATGTCTACATTGCTCCCTACTTTCCCTTCATTCATGCCCTTGTCCTCTCTCTCGACTTTCTCATCAAGGTCTCTCCTTTTGTCTACCTCTATCCTCACCGTTATGCTCTCTATGACTGCACCCAAAGGTGGAAGGAGAGGGTGAATGATGTGAAGAAGGGGAAGAAGAAGGAGAACCACGATGTTTCCTACCTTCTCTTCTATGGCTTCAGCCCCAATCGTGATGATGATCTAAGTGCCCATCCTTGCCATGTGTTGTTGTTCCATCAGTGAATAGTTGGCGTTCATGGGGATCAGAACCAGGGTTGTGTATCATGGATCATAGGTTCTGATACCCCACCTCCTCACTATCTTTAGGAGGGGGAACATCATTTGATAGAGAACTCGTTATAAGTGGTTCGCCATCTCTGAGTTCACTTAGGACATGAGGGACCCCTTTGCCCTTCAACAATGTATAGTGGCTCTCTTGCCATGAGTCCCTTATATGTTGTGCTACTGTGGGATGATAATCCCTTATGTTGAAATCACCTATAACTTATTTAGCATAGAGCTGTGTCATGCCGATCTGTGCAAGAGCATGGAGGAGCATGTTGGGGACTGCACGATTTAGAGGTAACACTATGTTACCTTGCAAGTCTCTCCAATGCATTTGTTCATCCTGATGGAGGATAAAAGTAAAATTGGGTATGTACTCATCGGGATGAGTAGATACCACCCTATATTGTTGAGGAACTGACAGATTTTGGTTATGTGTTTTAGATTGCCGACTGTTTCTTGTACTATCCCTAGGTGGTGTAATGCTCTTATGAGAAGAAGAAGAAGACATTATGTCTTAGCGGTGTGCTATTTACCCGTTATATAATTTTCCCTTTAATTAACCCTAAGGTTTCGTTTAAGCTCCCAACAATGTGAGTAATTTCCTATGTTCTACTTAGTGAACAAACACTTAGTCCCTGGAAATGGCGCCAATGATGAGTGGTGAGGTACCCCTACACTCAACCATACGAATATGAGCATAGCACGTGCAATCTGGTCGAACTTTGCAGACTAAGTGCCTACACGCCTCATGGAACACTTAAGGTTAATTATTTGTTGTCTTCCCAGACTTACTTGTAGTTTTCATGGTTGTATGGTTAAGTAAGTCCAAGGTACATGATTTTTATGTCTTTTTTTGTTTTATCTCCTATGCTAGTGAGGTGAAGGGTTGAAGAGACTAATTAACTAGATTTAACTAACTAACTAAGTCTGAATTAACCTAGCGTTAGCATCCATTCCCACTTACCATTCACACCTTGAACTAATGCAAACTTGGTTACCAAACGCTAATCGTTGTTGGGATCACCAAGCGTAATGCACATGCTTGAAGTGGTCGTACTGAGGCACTTAACTAGGAGAGAAGGATTAAGAGAGATTTAATAAATAATAAAGCATTTAAATGATAAACAATAAATAATAATAAATAAAATCCTAATTAACCTATTCCATGCACTGCAAGGTTTATCCAAGAAGTTCATCTTTATTGCTGTACACAAACATGTGTTCAGGTACAATATTTGCTTGAATAAAGATCCGTTCACTTTGGAGCTCCTACTGTGGGCACATGAAAATATTCTATCTCTGGAAAGATCAAACTGCCAGAGTTTCACTACGGTCTAAGCCTAGGATGAGAAACAAGGGAGAGTCGCCTCTTATTTATAGATTTGGTGATGGACCACAATATCGCGGCCCATGCGATATCGTGTCCCATCACCATGTATTTATGTGACTCTTCTAGTCACATCTCTACCTTCCAAGCTCACTACCACCCTTCTGATTATTATCAAACACATTCTCCGCATGAAAGAAGAAAAACCCACCTCTTACCCTTATCCTTCTTCTATCCCTGCACATACTTCTCCTCCAATTGCATAGCTACCACCTGCTCCACCTATGCAAGGTGAACTTCCTGCTCAATCGTAATAACACAATGCTACAAGAGCTATTAACATCTAACCAAATCATCAATTAGATGGGTCGAATACTTGATTAAAGAAAAGACCTTTCTTTCAACCCCACAGTCCGCCTATGCTCTCTCATACACCCGTGGTTGACAAGCCTGCTCCTGCTTCTTCCTGCTTTGTATCAAATTCCTTTGGACCTCCTTCAAACCAAAATTTTCCTAGGATCCATAATATAATGCTTACTCATACTATATCTGATTGGATCTATGCAAGAAACCTTCCCAAAAAATTAACCAATCCTGGAAGTCCTCTAATTTATTTGCAGATTGTTGGAAACAAACCATGCAAGGCTCTTCTCGATTTAGGTTTTGGTGTTGATTTAATTTCTCATGAGATGTAAATTACCTAGAACCTGCCTTCTCTTAAGAAGAGCAACATCAGATTGGAATTGGTAGACCATTCTATCACTATTCCATTACGAGTGGTAGAAGATGTTGTGACCATTAGTTGTGGGTGGTCTTATCTTGCTGATTCCTTAGTGATCAAAGTGGAGAACTACAAAGGGGACTTCCTAATCATCATGGGAAGGGCATGGCTAAGCACTATCAATGCAAGAATGGACATCAAAGATCTTTCCATAGAAATATCTAAAGAAAATGCATTTGGAAAGATCGAGAAAAAGAGTTCCATGCATCATGTATAGTGATACAGGGTGCAATTATGTGTAGAATCTTTGGGCTGTAAATCAAGTATTTATCTTTGCACGCAAGTAGTATGCACAAGAAGCAAAAATTCAAAGGTGTCTATACACAATAGCCACAAAATAGAAGAACACCAAGTGGCTGACTACTAATTTTGAAAGCAACACACTTTGCATGAAACCAACTAAGAGCCTAACATGCACATATGTAATGAGCATGGATGAATTAGGGCAAGTTTATTACCAACTCTTTAATGATACAAATGATGATACTCACTAAAAAAAGTTGGAAAGTCTTGAAAATTTTAAGCAAAAGCCCCTTGAATTGAAAATTCTACCAGTCAGAATGGAATATGTGTTTCTAAAAAATGGGAAGCCAGTCATAATCAATGCCAATCTTGCTCTAGAGTAGAAAAAGATGTTGTTGAAGGGAGTTGAAAAATGATCACTAGCATTTTCTTGGTCATATCTTGAACTCACAGGGATTGATCCTAGGATATGCCAACATCACATCTACACTAATTCGGCCATGAAGCCAAAATGATAGCCACAGAGGCGATTGAACCCATAACTGAAGTAGATCGTCAAGGAGGAAATTGAGTAACTCCTCAAGGTAGGGTTCATTTATCCCATTTCGGATAGTAAGTGGGTTAGTTCACTTGTAATTTTGCTAAAGAAAGATGGCAAGTGGCGGGTCTACATCAATTTTCGGCTATCAAATATGACAACATTCAAAGATCATTTTCCATTGCCATTCGTTGACCAGGTGCTCAACACAATATCTAGGCATTGCTACTATAGCTTTCTAAATGGTTATAGTAGTTATAACCAATTCAAATTACACCAGAAGACCAAGTAAAGGTAAGATTCACAAGTCCCTAGGGGACTTTTTCATATTGCAATATGCATTAGGTCTATGCAATGCTCCTGATACATTCCAACGCTTGGTCTTGAGCATTTTTCAATAATAGATTAGTAGTGGTGTGGAGGTCTTCATGAATAACTTCTCCACTTATGGAGCTACATTTGAGTAAGCGTTGGACCACCTTAAGTAAGTGCTAAAATGATGTGTTGAAACTAACTTGCGGCTCAATTAGTAGAAAAGTCACTTAATGGTCTAGGAGGGCATTGCATTGGGGCATAGAATATTGCAACTAGGAATTGAGGTAGACCCTAAAAAAATAAGGATAATCTAAGGAATAACCCATCAACTAGAAACTATAAAAGATGTTTGGTCATTCCTTGGATATACTGGCTACTACAGGTGATTCATAGAGAATTTCTTGAAGATCATAAAATCATTGGTGGAGCTAACAAAGAAAGATGTTTCCTTTGTCTAGACCATGGAATCTGAAAAAGAATTTCAATAGTTAAAACAGAAACTTGTAGAAAATTCCAATTCTACAAGCACTTGACTAGTCTAGGCCATTTCATATCATGATAGATGCATCAAATTATGCCTTGGGAGTGATGCTAACACAATTAGATGACAAGAAATGTCCATACTACATCCACTACACTAGCCAAAGCATTGTGGGTGCACAATTGAACTACACCATCATAGAGAAAGAATTGATGGTAGTGGTGGTTGCTCATAAGAAGTTTAGGCATCATGTGCTTGGATACAACGTGTTTGTGCACATAGACCATAGTGCCATCTGCTTCTTGATGAACAAGCCAACGGTGAGCCCTCATCTCATATAGTGGTTGGTGATCTTGCAGGAATTCAATCTTATGATGGTAGATCACTAATCACTTGTCTTAGTTGTGATGGGATGATAAAGAGGAAGAAGATGCACTATCTGATATGTTCCTTGATGAAATCCTCTTTGTTGGGGTTATAACTGAATAATTTTCCAATGAGTCTAAATGGTATGATGACATTCTCACCTATCTTCTCACTCAGGAGATGCCACAATGGTTGGACCATCGAAAGAAACAATAGTTTCTTTACCAAGTAAAACACTTCATGGAGATCAACAGACACCTCTACAAGGTGTGTGTTGATGGCCTGGTTTATTGGTGTGTCCCTAACGTTGATTAATTGCATGTTCTCTAAGATGCTCATGAAGGTCCTTGCGGAGGACACTATGTTGGAAGATGCACGACTATTAAAATCTTGATGGCAGGGTACTATTGGCCAACACTTTTTAGGGATGCTCACCATTACGTCCGCTCTTGTGAACAATGCCAATAAGATGGTGGAATGACTACTTGAATGGAGGAACCTCAACAATGGCAGGGTAAGATGGGACATTGATTTCATGGGTCCCATCATACCCATGTCAAATGGAAAGGCGTACATCATAGTCATTGTTGACTATTGTACAAAATGGGCAGAAGAAGTAGCCAACATCAACTGTACATCTTTCGTTGCTGCTTGGTTTGTATAATAAAATGTTGTAAATAGGTTTGGTATGCCATGTGCGTTAATTTCTGGTAATGAATCTCACTTTACAAGCACTACTTTTCGAAAGCTCATGCAACGATTGGGGGTTGAACATAAAGTCACAACACCTTACCATCCCCAAATGGTCAAGTTAAGGTTACCAATAGAGAAATCACAAGGATACTAATAAGAACTGTTAGCAGTATAGAAAGGATTGGAGCACAAAACTCAACGATGCCCTTTGGGCTTACCACTCAACATGGAAACTTTTTATAGGCTATTCTCCTTATGAGCTTGTGTACGAAAAATTACTAACACTTCCTATCCAATTCGAGCTTTGTACACTTTCAACAGCTTGTGACCTTGACCTTGACTTAAGTTTAGCCTTGAAAGAAAGACTAATGAATCTCAACCTGCTAGACAAAAATCGATTAGTAACCCTATCATCTAATGAGTTACACAAGGCTTACAACAAAAAGCATCATGACCTAAAAATTTGAAAAGTCAAATTTTAGCTGGGAGATAAGGATGTTTACTAGAACCCCACACACGTACCTCAACAAACTAAGTTTCAAACATTGTCGGAAGGACCTTACATTATTTATGAGACTTTTCCTTCTAGGGCCATGATAATATACAAGCCTGAGAGCCCAAATCAGAAACAACTGGTCAGCATATAACAAATTAAATCTCTTCATGAGCATAAGCTAGCAAGTACAACAAAAGCCTCAATAGATGGACAACCATGCTCAATATTCTAGATCTCCTCCTTTCAACTTAGTCATGGGGAAGATGGCCAACCATGCAAACCATATAAGCAGCTCAGTTGTTTCACTTTTTTTTTTACACATTTTTTTATTTTTCAACTTTTCTTTTACACATTCTTTATTTTACATCTTTTTGTTTTCATGTCATTAATCTTTTCTAATTTTTATTTTACACCATCGTTAGTACATTTGCTATTTCTTAAATCTTTTATACTTTTATATTTTCTTTTATTTTATTTGGTGTGATTTTCTAAATTTTTGTTAATAAGTGCCAGGTACATTGGTAATGTGTTGCTTGATGGTGGTATGTACTAGTTTTGTTATTTTATTGTTGGTGTTTGGTTTCTGGCTTTGAATTTTGTTATGGATGATTAGGACATGGTTTCTTTTTCATGCAATAAGCAGTGAGTCCACAATATCCACCCATCCACAAACTCTATGGTTTCCCTTGTTTTGAAAACGTGTCGTGCCTTTTCATTAATAAAACTTTAATAAATTTATGAATTTGGTAGTTTCTAGAGTTGGGAAGGATTCAAAGGTTTGAATAGGGTGTGGCTTCAAGGGGATATTGTATTCTTTGGGCCTTTCTATTTTCTTGGGTGCATGTGTGTTTTCATGGATTTTTTACTATTTCATGTCAACCAATAAAGGAAGTTGAATAAGTCCTTGCATAGTGTTGTTGTCATCAGGAAAGAAAGAAAAAGAAAAAAAATGATGAGAATTCAAAGCATACCCCTTGGACAAAATAGATGCATACGTCCTTGTATGGTGTGGTTCTCATCAGAAAGAAAAAAATGATGAGGATTCAAAGCACATCCTTTGGACAAAATAAATGCATGTGTCTTTACATGGTGTGGTTTTCATTTAAAAAAAACAACAATAATGGAAATTCAAAGCACACCCAGTAGAAAAAATAAATAGGCTACAAGCATTGGTTATGAGACTCATCTCTTATAACTAAGGCCTTTCCTCACTTCCTACTTCTCCTCTAATAAGTAATGGTGGTTGTTTTGCGGGAGCACTCTTGTGTCTCGAGGGATGGACTGGTCTTAGAATGACGATGTGAAGTCACTGAATGTGGTTGGTTTTGGTCTAGACTAATGATGGATCCTATTGAGTCATTTAACCACAAAATCCACAAGGGGCTTCATGTGACCTTAATTAGGAACTCCATCCCACACACTCTCTCATCCATCCATGCTTTTTGTATCTCACATCACTGTCAATTTCATATTCTAGTTCAATGTCTTAGTTTGATTTATCAAAATTCTTAGTTAGTTTCTTCTAGGTTTTTGTACTTAACCTTCTATAACCATTAATTAACTATGAAGCCCATAGACTCTTTGGTTTGAAGTTATGCAAGGGCATAAAAGGCCTGTGCCTACTTTTGGGAGGACCCACTTGCATATTTTTTGGTTGGATTAGTTAAGTTCATTACCCTTAGACACTCTTACAATCAAATTTTTTTTGTTTACCCCATCAATGACATCCAATTGTGCACATCTTTACAACATTTTTTAGTGAACTTTCCTTTTTATTATTGTGAATTCTTACACCCTCTTCAAATATTTTCCTTGTGTTGAACTTTTTCAAATTTTATGGACCGCTTATCTATTTTACCCTATTTGTCAGCCTTCTCGCTAACATTACTAAAAGAATCAGTCTACCACAATCACAACCTAGCCAAGTCTAATCATCAATGAGACAAGGCATTTAATAGTTATGTGTTATGTATTCCATACTAATTCATGATTTTGTTGTGATTTTAAGTGGAAGTATGGACTGGAAGTAGGACTACCTTCACCAAGGATGATGCAGCAGTACCATACAATGAGGACATTCATGATCATTGGATCTCTTCTCTATCATTCTTCTACTATCAAGAGGTTTTGAATGTTAGTGTTATCTAAGGTGTTCACTTCTCTTATTATGAACACCCAATTTTGTAAAAATTGTATCTCCATACACTTGGGCACTCAGAGTCTATTGTTCCATTTGAGTCAATCTGTATGTCAGTCAGTAATTCCATACCTACCCAATATTTTTGTAAAGAACTTGTTCCTTCTCTTCTACACTTAAGGACGAGTTTTCATTTAGTTGTGGGAGTATGATGAATCATTGTTTTTCTATTACCATGACATCGAGTACATGCAACATCGAGGCTGTAATGTTGGGGTCTGGCTACAACGTCAGATATATGACATTAGGGAATATACCTTGGCCTATAAATATAGTTCTTGGGCTCTAGTTTTTACATAGTTTTTAAGTTAGTTTTCAATCAGAGTAGCGAAGATCTTATCGTTTATTTTCCTCAGAGTTAGAATATTTTCTGAGTGCCCACAGAAGGAGTCTAAGTGTATATGATTCTTTGTTCAAGCACTGATGTACCTAAGCACAATAGTGTGATGGGAATAAAATAAAATTTTTTGATAATCCTTGTAGCATTGAGACTAGATTAATGTTTCTTTTAATGCACTTTTGCAAAAAGGGATTGTGGTAGACCCAGAAAAGATAAGGGTCATCCAAGTAATAACACACCAACCAAAGACCGTTAAAGATGTTTGGTCATTCCTTGGACACACTGGCTACTATGAGTGATTAATAGAGAATTTCTCTATGATCGCAAAGTTGTTGGTAGAGCTCACAAAGAAAGATGCACCTTTCATTTGGGCCAAGGAATGTGAACATGCATTTCAACAATTAAAAGTGAAACTCATAGAAACACCAATCTTATGAGCACCAAACTGGTCTAGACCCTTTCACGTCATGATGGATGCATCTAACTATGCCTTGGAAGTAGTGCTCATGTAGATGGATGATAAGAAATGCCCATACTATACCCATTGTGCAAGCCAAAGCATTGTGGAAGCATAGTTAAATTACACCATCATGGAGAAAGAACTAATGGTAGTGGTGTATGCTCTAGAAAAGTTTAGGCACTATGTGCTTGGTTACAAAGTATTTGTGCACATGGACCACAATGCAACTCACTTCCTCATGAATAAGCCAATGGTGAGTCCTTGTGTCATATAGTGGCTCATGATCTTACAAGAACTCGATCTCATGATGATAAATTGAAAAGGGATTGAGAATATGGTCGCTCACCACCACTCTCGCTTAAGATGGGATAATAAAGATGAGGAAAGCCCACTCTCTAATTAGTTCCTAGATGAACTCCTCTTTACTGGAGCAATAAGTGAACAAACACCTACAAAAGCAACATGGTATAACAACATCCTCATCTATCCTCTCACTCACAAGATGCCAGAAGATTTGGATTTTAGAAGGAAGCAACAATTTCTTCATTGGGCCAAATACTTCATGGAAATCAATGAACACCTTTACAAGGTATGTGCCAATAGCCTGATTTTTTGGTGTGTCCTTGATGAGGATCAACTACACGTTCTCCAAGATGATCATGAAGGGCCTTGTAGAGGCCACTATGCAAGGAGATGCATGGCTATAAAAATCCTGATGGTAGGATACTATTGGCCTACAATCTTTAGGGATGTCGACTATTTTGTCAAGTCTTGTGAACATTGTCAACAAGACAAGGGGATGACTGCTTGCATTGAACATCCTCAATAGTGGATTCAACCACTGGAACCTTTTGACATATGGGGCATTGAGTTCATGGGTTCAATCATACCCATGTCCAATAGAAAGGTGTATACTATAGTAGTAATTGACTACTGCACAAAATGGGAAGAATTAGTAGTTGTTATTGATTGTACATCATCCACTACTGCTAAATTCATACAACAAAATATTGTGAATAGGTTTGGGGTGTGAGATTCACTAATTTTTAATAATGGAACTCATTTCATAGGTGTCACTTTTAGAAAATTAATGCAACACTTGGGGGTTGAACATAAATTAACAACATCTTATCACCCCCAAGCCAATGATCAAGCAAAGGTAACCAATTGGAAGATTACAAAAATACTAAAGCAAACCATTAGAAAATATAGGAAGGATTGGGGTGCAAAACTTAATGATGCCCTTGGGGCTTATTTTTCAACTTGGAAACTTTTTATTGGCTATTCTCCCTATGAGTTAGTGTATAGAAAACTTCTAATGCTCTTGATTCAATTCGAGCTCCATAAACTCTCAACAGCCTGTGATCTGAATCTTGACCTCAGTCTAGCACAAAAAGAAAGATTAATCACCCTAAACATGCTGAATAAAAATTAATTAGTGGCCCTATCCTTGAATAAGGTGAATAAGGCATTCAACAAGCAACGTCATGACCTTAGAATACGAAAGGTAAAACTTCAACTAGGAGATAAGCTCCTCTACTAGAATCCTACACATATACCCCACAAGGAAAAATTTCAACCAATGTGGGAGGGATCTTATATAATTTCTTAAACCTTTCCCTTTAGGGCCGTGTTAATCTACAAACTTGAAAGCCCAAATAAAAAGCAATTGGTCAATATCCAACAAGTAAAACCTTTCCTTGTACCAAGATAGGCCAGTGTGACTACTACCTCAATAGGTGTACAACCACGTTCCATTTTTCGGATCTCCTCCTTCCGACTCATTCATGGGGGAGATGGCCATCTGTGCTAACAATCAATATGGCTTCTCAATTTTTCTATTTTTTTCCACGTTTTTGATTTTAGAAGTTATTTATTATACAAATTTTTGGATTTTAAAATTTTTCTAATTTTACATCATCATTTTTACCGTTGAACCTTTCTTATATATTTTACATTTTCATATATATTTCACTTTATTTTGTTCTATTTTTTTCAAGTGTGATATTTCCTTATTTTTGCTAATAAAATTGCCTTATTATCACAGGACACAGTGTCGCTGTTGTTGTTTATTAATGATGGTTTGTGCTTAATATTATGATTGTCGATGTCTGGTTTCTATTTTTGAATTTTGATGTCTAATGACTTTGACATGGTTTGTTTTTCATGAATAAGCAGTGAGTCCACGTCATCTGCCCATCCAATCAATTCTATGGTTTTTCTTATTCTAGGAATTTGAGGCCCCTTTGATTAAAGAAACTTTTAATCAATTGGTAACCTTGGTAGTTCTGGAATTAGGAAGGATTCAAAGGTTTGTAAAGGGTGTGACTTCAAGGGAACTCAATACTCTTTGTACTCTTCTACTTGCTTGAGTGCTTGAGTGTTTTTTATGAACTTCTTACCGTTTCATACTACCACTAATAGGAAGTTGAATAAGTCTTTGCATGGTGTGTTTTCCATCCAAAAATTCAAAAAAATAAAAATAAAAATGATGGGAACTCAAAGCACACCCCTTAGATATGAATAAGTCCTTGCATGGTGTGACTCCCATTTTAAAAAAATAATGGGAATTCAAAGCACATTCTTTGGACAAATAAACAAGCTACAATCACTGGTTATGAGACTAGAAAGACATGCACCTATGCTTGAACATCCTCTCTAACTAAGGCCCTCTCTCACTTCCTACTTCTCTCTTTTCTTCTTCTTATGGAACAGTGGTTGTCTTGTGGAAGCACTCTTGTGTCTCAAGTGGGTGGTTCAATCTTAGAGTGGCAATGTGAAGTCATTGAAAGTGGTTGGTTTTGGTCTAGATTAAGGATGAATCTTCCTAAATTATTTTAAATACAAATTCTAGAAGGGGCTTCTTATTACCTAAATTCGGAGATCCATTCCACCTTCTCTATCATCCATCCATGCTACCATAACTCACCTCACTGCCATTGTCTATGTTATGCTCTATGTCTTGGTCTGATGTGTTTGGACTCTTGAGTAGATTCTTTCTAGTTGGTCTTTAACTTGTCATGCCATTAAATCAACTATGGGGTCCATAGACTCCATAGTTGAGGTTATGCAAGGGCAATAAGGGCATGAACTTGCAATGGGGAGGACCCACTTACATAGCTCTTGGTCTGGTTAGTTAAGGTCCCTTACCTTTAACATTGCCACAATCCTATCTTTCGCATATTCTATTATGTATTTTGCTTAGTGCTCCTTAACCTTTCATCTCATTCATCCCTTGAATTATTTTTTCTTAATTTTTCCAAATTTATGAGATTCAACACCCTCTTCTCATGTTTTCATACTGTTCTTGGCCTTTTGAGCTTTCATTTGACCCTAATTTCATTTAAAAATTCCTTGTATTTTGCAAGTTTGACCAAAGTTAATGGTGGTCCACAACTACATTGACATGGCCTCATTAACAGAGCTGACCGTGTCAACGAGGCCTCATCAACACAGTGCTTACATCCTATATATACCACCATGCACTTAGGAATTTTTGACATTTTCCTCATAACACACAAGGAGTTTTTGTAATTTTTTAGAGCCCAAAACCTTCTAGAGATCATAACTTTCCAACCATTTGTCCAAATCACTCTATTTTTTGATCCTACACTTACGAGCGTAGGATCTTTATCGTGGGGGGCTGCAAACCTTAAGGTTTTCAATGAAAAATTGATGAAATGTTTTGGAAATTTTTCTAACTCCCCCAAGGGTTAATAACCTTAACAACATATAAACATCAACTTTTTCAATAGTTAACCCTTTGAACAACCTCCAAGATGATTTATTAATGATAACACATAAATAAAATGATAATTGGTTTAATTAAATCAACCATAATCACAACTTAGCCAAAGTGTAACCATCCTTAAGAGATAAAGGTATCCTAATTGATTTAAGGTTACACAATGATTGCTAATCCATGGTCTCATTATGATTACAGATGCCACTAAAACAAAAATGCCTGCAGGAAGGAGAACCCTCTCAACCATGGGAGAAGTAGCCTAAAGCTATAAGGGGCCAACAAGAACAAGCCTAAGAATTGCCAGAAGTAACCCATGCAATCGGACCTCTTCGTGAGGAGCCCAAAGTGGAATCTATCTAACAGATTCTAGAAGAAGAAGTTTCAACTAAACAATCATAGTGAGGAGAAGTGCCTGGACCCATGCCAAGGCTTGAGGTCACTTTGACTCAAGCTTGCCTAGACATCACCAAGTCCCAAGAGTCCCAACGATTTGTCCTTCAAGATATCAACTTCGGGCCATTCCTTAAGAAAGCTTCAGTGGATGTCAAGACTTAACTACAAACCTCTACCATGTGGCCAATAATCGCATCCAATAGGGAATGGTACATTGGAGAGAGATATTTGTTCTAGAGTAATAGAAGGTTGAGGTCCATTGTAAAAATCAAAGATATTCAAGTGTCCTACTTGGTAGAAGCTATCGCACAAGCACTTGGGTTGTGTGACATTGAGACATAGTTGGTAGGACTATCCACCAAAGGTAATCCTAAGGCCAAGAGGGATTGGACCTAATGATGCTACGAGGTTGACCATAAGGAGTATGGTGTACTCACATCAGCAAAGAAAATTTATTTTAAGATTGTGGCCTATTACCTCAATCCAATGCTGAGGCCAAGTACGGTGACTAGCTTCTCTGCTCGAGCATGCGTTGCTCTAAGTGAAAAATTTCTCATCAACCTTCCACAACTGATCTACTTAGAGATCGAAAAGCACTTCAAGGAAAATAAACATGGAAGGAAAACCCTACCCTTTCCATGCCTCATCTAGAAACTCTACAAAAGGGCAAGCATCATTCACTACTCCAACGATACCATCAGGCATGCTACTTTGGCCTCATGGTTTGAGATTATGAAAGAGAAGATGCCAACAATGACCCAAGAAGAGGAGCAACCACCTCCATCACCCACTCAAGAAATAATGCTGAAGGCCTATGCAACCATTAACTATCTACATAAAATCCAAGAAAAACTCTTGAGTGAACAAGAGCAATATGCATGAATGAGTGGGATAGATCCATCTATGCACCGATCGACAATGAGTTACCTAAATGAGGTGGCATAAATAGTTAGCCAAATGAAGAGGGGTGGACCAATTTTCTCTATCCAATGAATGTAGTTACCTACAAGGTTAGATTTCAATGCTCGAGAGGTGATGGTGTCTTTATTGCAACACCATTTTTTTCTAGGAATCTCTAGGAATGCTACCACTTTCTTGATGCATTTGAAGAAAGGTGAAGGGGCATTAGTTAGTTATTAGATTAATTAAACATTTACTTACTTTATCTTCAACACTTAGGCAAATTAATGAAAAATACAAAATGATAAAAATCATGTGCCTCAGTTACACTTAACCATACGTTTGTACTTCATAAATGAAATTGAGAAGACAACAATCACATCCATTAGATTCACTACCTAGACCTAGCATACTTAGAGAACTACAGTCTGCAAAAATTGACTAGATCGCTTAGTGAGTGCTAGTGATTCATATGGTTGGATGTAGGAATTGCTCACTACTCATCAACAAGAATGAGCTTATGCAAGTAGGATGGATTATATATGTGTATGGAACCTAATGGATAAGTTGGTTTAACAATGTATGGTCCTTCCCAAAGCATTTGAAACTTAGCTTTTTGTAACACATGATTGGAATTATACTAAAGGACCTTATCTCTGGGTTGTATTATCACTTCTCTTATCTGTGCATCATGCCTATGTTTGGAGTAATGCTTATGGACCTCATTGTGCATTAGTGCTACTAACAGATTTTCATCTAAAATATTCAAATTCACTGTATTTTCTCATTAGGCTAAGCTCAAGTTGACTGGCGGTAGCTAAGGATTGAAGCTCTTCTTGAATAGGAAGTATTGGTAGCTTTCCATAAACTAGCTCATATGGGGGGTATCCTATGGGTAATTTCCATGATGTCCTATAGGTCCATAGAGCATCATTAACTAATGTTCTAATCCTTCCAAAACTTACTATTTGTTCTAGTTAAAATTTTGGTGATTTCATAGTTAGTAGTCTCTGTTTGATCATTAGCTTGGGGTGATATGGTGTAGTCAATTTATGGTTGACCCCTAGTTGTTACATGAGCTTTCTAAAGGTAGAGCCAAGACAATGAGTTCCAATGTTAGATATAGGTATTCTAGGTACTCCAAATCTATTCACCACATTATATTGGAAGAATTTGAAAATGGTTTTGGCTATGCAATCTTTAATTGCTACTACCTCTACCTATTGTGTACAATAATCCATAGTCACGATTATATACACTTTCCTATTTGACATAGGTGTTATGAATCCCATGAAATCAATTCCTCATATATCAAATGGCTCCAAAGGCTATATCCATTGCTAGGACCCTTCATTTTTTGCTGTAATTCCTCCATCTTTCTGGCACCTTTCATAAGAGTGTGCAAAGTTGTGGGTGTCTCTAAACAATATAGGTTAAAAGTATCCTACCATTATTAGCTTGAGTACCATTCTATGCCTTGCATAATGAACACCATATGGGCCTTCATGTGCATCTTGTAGAACTCTTTGTTGATCACATTCTAGCACACACCATTTGACTAGTCCATCTGCACAAATCTTGTATATATATTTTTGCTCTATGAAGAAATTGTTTTCATTGTTTCTAATTCCATTCAACAAGAAGCTGATGTGTGAATAGATAGGTTATATATTCTACTATTCATGGATTCCTTGTCAAACTTACAACCTTCACTATTTTAGTAAATAGTTCCTCATTAGGGAATTGGTCAGATAAAGGTTCTGCTTGATCCTAGGAATCCCACTTTAGCCTTGATAGATGATTAGCTACCACATTTTCTATGCCCTTTTTATCAATGATTATAATGTTGAATTCCTATAATATAATAAGTCATCTAATCACTCTGGGACTAATCATTCATTCATTCATGAGAAATTGGATGGCATTATGATTAGTATGAACATAAATTTGATACCTGAGCACATAATGTTTAAACTTCGCAATTGTATATATCACAGCCATTAGCTCCTTTTCTATTGTGATGTAGTTTAGTTATGTCCTGGTGATGCTTCTGCTAGCATAATGTATATAGTATGGTAGCTTCTAATCATCTAACTGTGTTATTACTCCATCAAGCACATAGTTGGAAGCATCAGTCATGATGTGAAAATGCTTGGACAAATTCAAAGATTGAAGGATTGGTATCTCAATTAGTTTCAGCTTTAGAGTTTCAAATGCCTTTTCCCATGACACTATCCATTCAAAGGGTGCATCCTTCTTAGTGAGTTCTACTATTGATTTTGCTATCCTTGAAAAATTCTCTTTAAATCTTCGATAATATCCCATATGGTCCAAAAATGATCTCACCTCTTTCACTATCTATGACCTCTAAATGATATTTTGTATGACTTGAATTTTCTCAAGAACTACCTCAATGCCTTTCTAAGAGATTATGTATTCCAACATTATGCCATCTTGGACCATAAGATGGCTTTTCTATCAATTGAGCTTGAGATTTGTTTCCACACATCCTTTTAGTACCTACTCTAATTGGTCTAATGGCTACTTAAAATCTAGCTTATAGGTCAAAAAATCATCCATGAACACTTCAACATCATTTTCAATCTATTTCTAAAAGATACTAAGCACAAGTCTCTCGAATGTAGTAGGCACATTGCAGAGAACAAATGACATCTATTTATAAGCAGATGTTCCCCATGGACTGGTGAACATTTTTTTCTTCTGGTTCTCAAATGGAATGTAAATATGATTGTATTAGTTATATCCATCTAGAAAACTATAGTACTCATGTCCTACGATGGTATCCAAGACCTAGTTAACAACTAATAAAGAAAAGTGATCTTTGAATTTAGTAGTGTTCAATAATTGAAAATCAATGCATACTCACCACTTGTCCCCTTTCTTTGGAACAATCACTAAAGGACTAATCCATTTACTATCTGTAATAGGATAGATGAATCCTACCTTCAGTAACTTCTCCAACTCCTGCTTGACTACTTCTTTCAGTTTAGGATTGAGCCTTCTTTAGTGTTGGCATCATGGTTTGACTACAACATCATATATATCCAATGTTGACAAATTCTTGGATCAAATCCTATGATCTCATCATAAGACCACACAAATGCTATGGGCCACTTGTTGACTACTTCCAAAAACTTCTTCTTTTGTTCTTCTTTTAAGTTAGTTTTGATTATTACGAACTTCTTATTGTTTAAGAAAGCATACTCTAATGTTCCCAGTAGAGCCTTTAATTCCAATGGTTTTGGCTCCATAGTTTCTAGAATCTCTAATTGTCCCTAGTCTATTTATTCATCCTAACATATTCATGCATAAGAGTGTCTTTTTCTTAGTTGCTTTAGTTTATTGGCCTCTTCAACATAGGCACTAAAAATTTGATCTACTAGTTTCACATAATTTTTGGATTCAATTTGTTTATCTATGATCAATCACTAGGTGCCTTCTTGTTATGTGGCTACCACATAAAGACATTTTTGCACACATATTTCTTCTATACATTTATTGAATGCCTTGATGTCTTCTTGTTTGATGGCCCATATCCTTTGCATGCAATTGCACCCATTATTGCTATATGCAATACAAGGAACAGTATGTCTTTGTATAATATTGACCTCATCTTCCTTGGAAATCTCCAAGGAAAAGTCGTGAATTCCAAGCTTAGCATCAATAGTGCTAAGCCAAGCTCTTCCCATGATGATTGGAAATTCTCTCTTATTTTTACCAACATGAATCACCAAAAATTTAGCATGGTAAGAGTAGCCATTGATGGTTGTAATCACATCATCCACTTGTCCTAGTGGAATTGTGATCGACTAGTTTACAAGCTCTAACCAGATGTTATTTTCTTTAATGGTGGTAGATTTTAGGCCTCATACATGTCTTGTAAAATTAGGTTCACTCTTGATTTGGAATCAAGTAGAGCCTTGCATGGTTTCTATCTTGCTACTTGAAGGTAAACTAAGGAACTTCTTGGATCTATTCACTTCTATGGAAGTGCTCATATCTTTATCTAATGAGTGATAGTTTGGGTAAGCATGACAATTGTAATATTTGGTATTGATGAAGATAGAAGCTTTTTGTGTTGATGAGGATTGGATGTATGTGGGGTGGAAGTAGAGGTGTTTCCCATCTATCGAACCTTCTCGAGACTTGTTTGGAAGAATAGTTATTTCCTAGATTGTAGTTCACATGTGATCACCTCCTCTTTCTGTTAACCACCCTTGTTGCACTTTTCTATTGCGATGAGACAATAGTTCCCACTACATGACAAGAGGTAGCACTAGTGATAAAGGATTCAGATGTGGGTTTGAAAAACTAGTTACTGATGGATGCATATATATGTTTGAATTTTTCATTAGTCATTTTGGTCAATGGTACTTCTAGATCATAGAACTTACAAG
>MNCI01010589.1:47956-61661 GCA_015680685.1 Gnetum montanum | reverse complement strand
GGGGGTGTAAATAAGTTTCCCAAATAAAACCTTTATAAAATAAAGCATACACACAAATTTACATGGTTCCCCAACTTGGGTACTCCACACTTAGAGGGTAGATCACAAGCACACCTCTAGACTTTGTTGCTCTTAAACTTTGGTTGAAGAGTCCACACCCTGTACAATCACCAAGCCCTGCTCCAGAGTGTTGTACCACAGCACCAATCACTCAACCCCACAAGGCCCCATTAGGTTTGGAAATTTGTTTTCAAGGCTTCCAAAACCTTTACAATCTTGAGCTTTGCACCAAAGTGTTGTACTGGAACACCAACAACTCAATCCCACAAGATCCTGACAAGTTCAAGGAACTCAACCCCACATGGAAATAAGAACAAGAATTATAAGGAATGATTACAGCTCAATTTGTTGATCCTTGTACAGTTATATACAACACACTTTACAAAGCCAAAATGATAAGATAATAAAGAGCAATAGAGAATTCAATGACTACAAATGATTGTACAATGAATACAACAAAGATTTCACTTTTTCCAATGCACATTAAGTCTTCTTATAGCTACCATGTTGCTAAATCCTTCTTGAAACTCATGCAACAACTAGCTAATGGTTACTAAAAATCATGGTAGACATCTTTCTTGTAGCTAAGATGTCTCTCTAAATTTGCCTTCAAATCTAGGAAGACATCTTTGTTTCCTGAAAGATGCCTTTCTAAAGTCTCCATCCTAGAAGACGTCTTTGCTCAATGGAAGACGTCTTTCTGTATTTTATCTACATTCTCTAAAGATGTCTTTGGTGAGGGAAAGACATATTTCTATTCTTAAAGACATCTTTCTAAATTTTCTCTAAGTTCATCCCAAATCTGCCAAGACATCTACTGCTTCTCAAAGATGTATCTACTGCTTCTCAAAGATGTCTTTCTTCACTTTCTCTTGCATGATGAATGCATCATTCCTTGTCTACAACCTTGATCTTTTGTATGCTTTAATTATGTCCACTTTGCTTGTACAATATCAAGTCCTTGTCCACATTCTTTGAATGTTCGTTTGAAGACATGTGGATGACCTAATCCTTTGAGCTCTAGGATAGTTCATTCCTTATCCTTTTTAGCTCATCTTGGTTTCTTGTGTATGTAGTCCTACAAACATAATAATCATACAACAATATAAATAACTTTTGTCTCCATTTTACTTAACATTTTGAGCACACAAAAAGGTCCACAAGCTCCCCCTTTTTGATGATGTTCAAAACTTAAGAAAATGGATTAGTCATCATACCAATATAACCATACTACTCTCCCCCTTTTTGAATAGCAACATGAAGGATAAGGTGCATAAATCTAGGTAGAAAAATAGAAAAGAAAAATAATATCCACATAATATGGAGAGCCAAGTATTGATCATAATCCTAAAAGATATAGGGAGTATGTATTTATCATGTCCATGAATAAGTGCCTCAAATTTTACAAGAGTAGAACAAATCTTCCAAGTGGAATTCAATCTTGAAGTTGAAGCAAAGGCTTAGGCAACCTATCTCTAAAAAAATAATTCATTAGTAGTGCCAGGCTCTTGGAATTTAGAGAATATTCATTTTTATACAACATTAGAAAATGGGCATATCTTCATGATGAGGTAAATATAGCCATACAACTTAGCAATGGAAAACCATTGATGTTAGATGAATACATTCCCATAGAGTAATCATGTTATTGCTTAAAATAGTAAGGAATGTATAGCATCCTTTCCTTAAGGCATGATTTTGAAAATTGAGAATTATTCTTTTGAGGTCAAAACAAGGAGCTACAATTAACTCAATAAGAACCATCAACATTCAATTTTAAAGGTTAAAGCGATGAGTGAGACATGCATACTCTAATGTTTGTTCAAGGCAATGCAACATCCAAAACGATTGATAAAAAATAAAACATGCTGATAAATATAAATTCATACACTTCTCTTCTAATGTAAATATGATCACATAAAAATAGTTTGTTAATACAAAATATCAAAGATAGAGCATATAGAAATAGGTGTTTCATCAAGTATCACAAATAGAAAAGCAAGAATATTAAAAGTATTGCCACACATATATCAAGAACTAATCCAAGATTTTCAATCGATATTTAAGCTTGAAGTGAAGTGTAAAAAGTGAGGAGCAATTAATCTATCTTCAAAATAAGTAATTATTATGGATCTTCATCTTGGTAAATGAGCATATAGCAATTTACAACTTGAAACTAGCCATGTCAAATTCCCAAAATTTTCATCTCAAAGCAAATTATTCAATGGATAACTCAATCAAAAGCATAGATACCAAAAAATTATCACGGCCTTGCTCATAATATCAACTACTTATTGTATAGAAATAGATACTTCATGTTTAAGCTTATGATTGAACATTAGATAAGTGGGTTGTTAGTTCAAAATCCATGAGGACCAACCGAGATTAATACTAAAGATAACTGATCTAATAGATAGCATCATGTAATTCTAAATTCAACCAAAATAATTTATCAAAAGAATATGAAAGTCATGCATGTTCTACAAGTCAATACAACAACCACAATCATTTACAAACAATAGATGCTAATAAAGAACTAAGTATTCATATACCATTAAGTACCTTCTAAAGCCAACCATTCAAGACTTTGCCATCCCAATAAATACCTATTAAAGTTCTTTTCTCACTTATTGTGCATTTTGGTTGAAGTCTCATGGACTCCCCTTACATTCATGGCCCCCAAGATGATTGAGATGTAGTCTCCCCCTCCATATGTGCAACTTCTCTTAGGCTTTTAAGATCAATGTGCAAACAACACAAACACACTATAATTGTAGATTAACATTAAGCTTAATTTGTAGAGATCTAGATATTCACCCAGCAATATTGATAGATATTTTTCTCATCTTATAAATGGCAAAAATCATTCTAAAGACTATGAGAATAGAAATAGATCATCACAAGAATTTCAAATTGAGCAAGACAAGAAATCAAACCAAGGGAAATCATTATAAGTGCTATTATAAGTCTTCACAAAATCAATTAATATAAGAAATGCTCTAGACACTTATTCCACCATAGATTATCTAGACATAGATAATTTAAGACTTCTCATATACTATCCTTATTAAGTAGCAAGCAAAGAGATAGAGACATAGCTTGACTTACCTTGCTTGCCGATAAATTAAAAAGATTAATGGAGTTTGAGATGAGGTCCCCTATCATGAAGGAGCTCCTCATCCTTAGGTTCTCTTTCATTAGATCGTGTATGTGATGTCTCTATTTATTCATTTTCCTTGTGATAGAACTTTGAATCAATTTTTACATTATTTTCAAAACTCCATGTCTCTTCATTCTTACTTATTGGTACCTACACAATTTCCTTACCAAAGCCCTTTTGACAAGACCAAGCATTAATCTTATTTTAATCATCAGGGTTAAGAGTTTGTATAAAACCATAATTTTTACATATAAAAGTAGTATTATCCTTAAGATCAAAATTATCAAATCTTACTATGCTTGGGCTTAACCTTGCATTTTCATGTGTTGCATCCTCTAAATTCTTTGTCTAATTTTTGGGAATATCCTCATCTTGAATCTTGCTACAATCCTTGTTACAAGAGTTTAGTGGTTTAATCTTAGCTTTTATGTTTGAGATCTCTTCTTTCATTTCAACATGAATAGAATTTAACATAGAAAGCACTAGTTTCTTTACCTTTCTAATTAAATGATGTAAGAGAAATTTTACTTCTTTAAATTCACTATACCTCTTGTCATACTTAGCATGTTGTTCAATTATATGTGAGGAAGATTCTTTAGTAAGCACCATGTAGATGAGATAAGAATCTTTAGGAGAAGTGCACAATTATTCTTCACTTTGCTCACCATCATGCCAACTTGTATAAAAGTTGGTCTTTTTGGTTCCTCATCATTGGATCTATTCTTTAGCTAAACTTTGCTATCATTTGGATCACTAGGACATTCAAAGGCCATATGGCCTCTTCCTCCACAAATCCAACACTCTATGGAATAGAAATCTAGATTAGAAGAATTTAAAAAATTTCTACCTCTTTCTCTACATTTGAAGAAATTTTTTCTTTGTTGTTGCTAAGATGTCCCTTTGTTTCTTCTTGTAAGCAATCATTGTAGTCTCCTTGAGAGAAGAGCAATCTCATCTTCATTTTCCTCATCATGCTCATTAACCTCCTTCTCCTTGGAGGCAGTCTTTAGAGCAATAGGTTTTTCTTGAATCACTCCTTCACTTATGAGATTCATTTCATAGGAAATGAGAGCACTTTGAAGTTTCTCAAATCTTAGAGTTGAGAAATCTTTGATTTCCTCCATGGCTGTGATCTTAGGCCTAAACTCTAGTTGTAGAGTTTTGATCATTTTGATGATGACATTGCTTTCAAGAAAGTCTTTTGCTATTCCTCTAATGGCTACAGCAAGACTTTTAGCTCTAGAAAAATAATCCTTGATTTTCTCACCTTCTCACATTTTGAGTTTATCATATTCACTCTGCAAAACTAACAATTTCAATTACTTAACAATAGAGGTTCCTTCATAAGTAGCTTCTAAAGTTTGCCAAATTTCTTTGGCCATTTTACATCCTGCTATCCTATTGAATTCATATTTATTTAATTCATAATACAAACAATTTTTTGCTTTTGAATTAAACATGAACTTATCCTCTTCCTCTTGAGAACATTTGTTGCAAGGCTTGATGATGTCGATGGTGCTGTCGACTGGTGGAGCATAGCCTTCCAAGATTGACTCCCAGACTTCAAACTCCATGGATTCAAAGAAACCTTACATTTTGACTTTCCAATAAGTGAAGTCAAATCAGTTGAACATGAAAGCCTTTGTGCGAGAAGTCCCCTCCATTGTTCACTCTTGAAGTTGATGATAAAACAAAGAGTACCAAGCTTTGATACCACTTGTAAATCTAGAACCTAGAGGGGGGTGGGGGGATGAATAAGTTTCCCAAATCGGACCTTTATAAAATAGAGTGCACACATAAATTTTACGTGGTACCCAACTTGAGTACTCCACACTTAGAGGATAGATCGCAAGCACACCTCTAGATTTTGTTACTCCCAAAATATGATTGAAGGGTCCACACCTTGTACAATCGTGAAGCCTTGCCTTGAAGTGTTGTACCACAACACAAAACACGCAACCTTGCAAGGCCCCATTAGGCTTGGAAATGTGGTTTCAAGGCTTCCACAACCTTTACAATCTTGAGCTCCACACCAAAGTGTTGTACTGTAGCACCAACAACTCAATCCTATAGGATCTTAACAAGCTTAAGGAACTCAACCTCATAGGGTAACAAGAATAAGAATTACAATGAATGATTGCAACTCAATGTGCTAATCCTTATATAGTTATGTATAGCACACTTTACAAATCCAAAATGATAAGATAATGAAGAGTAATAGAGAATTCAATAATTACAAATGATTGTACAATGAATACAACAAAGCTTGCACTTTTTCCAATGCACATAAAGTCTTCTTATAGCTATCATGTTGTTAAATCCTTCTCAAAACTCATGCAATAGCTAGCTAACTATCATGGGAGACGTATTTCTTGTGCCTAAGACATCTCTCTAAATTTTCCTTCAGATCTAGGAAGATTTCTTTGTTTCTTGAAAGACATATTTCTAAATTCTCCATCCTAGAAGATGTCTTTGCTTAATGGAAGATGCCTTTATGTATTTGATTTGCATTCTATCAAGATGTCTTTGGCTCATGCAAGACATCTTTGGCTAGAGAAAGATGTCTTGCTCTTTCTGAATTTTCTTTGAGTTCATTCCAAATCTACCAAGATGTTTGCTACTTCTCAAAGATGCCTTTCTTTACTTTCTCTTGCATGATGAATGCATCATTCCTTGTTCACAACCTTGATCTTCTCCACTTTGCTTGTAAAATATCAGGTCCTTGTCCACATTCTTTGGATGTTCATTTAAAGACATATGGATGACCTCCTCCTTTAAGCTCTAAGATAGTTCATTCCTTGTACTCTTTAGCTCATCTTAGTTTCCCATGTACGTAGTCCTATAAACACAATAACCATTCAAACATACAAACTTAACATTTTGAGCACACCAACATACACCAAAAGGTCCATAGTACTTAATTGGATAGTATTGTGGAGTTTGAACAACAACATTGCTAGGAGAGATTGGACGTTGCACATTGTATCCATATGGGTTTGGCTACCAATATGGATATTGTTGGCATGATGGTGACATGGCCCAAGATTGGGGTTTTTGCCACTGCTAATAGTACTACTCTTATGGCTATGGTAAAGCTCTACTAGGATAGTACGTGGGTTGGAAGTTTTTCTTGTAGTTACCTTGAGGGTAAGGTAACCTTTTGGGCATTTGTTTCTTGACAAATCTAGGATTAAGTGCATATGCCCCTATTTCTTGTAAGTGTGCTATTACTAGACAACATTCCTTAGGATGTTCATATTAGCATATGATACATCCTTTCTCATCTTTTTTGCTTTTTTCGAAACACTCAACCACTGAAGCCACTTTATCCTCTCGTCAAAAATCCCTCTTCTTTCTCTTATCATTGCCTTTACCAAAGGTTTTCTCTATTCACTCCTCCACAATCTTCAAGGCTATTGTAAATTTCTCATCAACTAAGTTCCACATCTTTTCTACCTTTACTACTATATTGGTGACAAATTTCTAGATAGGTAGAGTTTTCTTTTGAGTTACTTGTTCCAAGGTCTCTTCTTCTTGTGTGTTGCAAACTATTGCATCCCTTTTTCTAGTAAATGAATCTTTGTCATACTCTTTCGCTGATTGGTTAATTAATCTCTATATCTAATAGGTAGTCATTTCAAATAATTGACCTTGGGTATAAACCCCAAGGATCACTCTGGTCCTGTTCCGTAATCCATCAACAATGTGCCTTAATTGTTCTTGTTGAGAGAATCCATGGCCTGGGCATTTGTGCAATAGTCAGCAATACCTACCCATTGCTGCATCAAGGGATTCATGGGTCTCTTGTTTCCATCCTTGGATCTATTTGCTTATATTGAACACCTGGAAATAAGTTTGATATTTATCATTAATGAGCTCTAGCATGGTACTCCATCTTCTAATTGATTTGGGTTCAAGTAATTTGTACCAGCTCTCAGCTTCTTTCACAAGTGTTCGTGGGAATAAGTTCAATTTTTTCCAGTCACTTTCAATATTTTGTAAGGCACAAGCATTGTAAAATGCTTGGAGGTGGTGTTGAGGATTAGCATTGTAACCACCGTCAAATTTGGGCATGTTATTCAGGTCAAGCAATTTGATACAACTATTCCTTACATGCTTGGTTAGTATATGTACAACTTCCTAGATATTGATCATGCTACAAGTTGTCATCAAGGATTCATCATCATGATCGAGTTCATGAGCTCTATTATAGCAGTGTCTCCTTCTATGCTCGTATCTTTCTTGATCCTCTCTTTGATTCCTATGCCTTCTTGATTCATGGTCTTCATCTTCTTCATCAAAGTATCGTGGACAATGGTCATAGCAATCATGAGTTCTTCATTCTTCTTTGTCATGGTCTCAGTACCTCTGTCTCCTCTTGCTAGAGTCCATTGATGATCATGAAGATGTAAATGAGGTAGTATGAGAATAATGTTGGCTTTTCCTCCTTTGATAACTCTAGTGCTTCTTCTTCTGGAATTTAGTAGAAACTCTTAGCCTTAAGTTCTACCTATAATTGGAGTTGATTGCCTTGCTTCATGGTGTCTCTATTAGGGTGGAATGTAATTGAACTTTGATAGGTTCTTTAAGTTTAATGAAATATGTTTGAGAAGGATCCTCATAATTCTAATGGAGTTTTTCTACAATAAATGCATCACCATCAAGTTCTTCCAAGACAACTGAACTATTAAGCTACCTCCTTTTGTTATGTAAATGCTTGATTTCCATGGTAGCATTTCTCCTCATTTGCTCCTTCATGGGTTCATAGGGCCTTGTCATGTGCTTAGTCACATAGTACCCTTCTTGGATATGGTTCAAATTTATTTTCCTTAAGGCAGTTTGAGGCATGCTAAGTGCTACTCAATCTAGGGGTAGGACTATGTTGCCTTGTATGTCTCTCTATCTCATTTGTTCATCCTGATGAAAGATGAAAGTAAAATCTAGATGATAAGAATTAGTGTGAACATATGTGATTTTGATTTGCATAGGCATCCCCTATTCTTCTTCATTGTTGATTCTATCATTGCTCCTTTTTGTCTCTTTGGCAAGTGATGTATCGTTGTTTGAAGCCATATTATCGTTTTCAAACATTTCGTTAAGTGTGCTTAATTGTTTAGAAGTTTTAAGAGATTATGAATTTTGACTTTGGATTCCTGATACAATGAAATTTATAAAATCAATTACTCATCATACATTGACTTATCCTCATGCTAATGATGAGCAGTGGAGCAATCTAGCACCCAACCATACAAGTTGCAAGTGTTCACGTGTGACCAAATCCTAATCTATGGATAAGGCAATCTTAATATGCTAGCAATTGGTTTAACTTCAAGACTATTGTCTTCCCATGTGGAGCTAGTGAAGTCTATGTGTATAGTTTAGCTCACTATGAGACATATGATATTTGATGCTGGTAGGCCATCATTACTCATAACAAACATGATGAAAGTAAAAATGGTTTCTAAATCTAAGTAAAATGAGTAAACAAATCTATCCTAGCCTATGGCGATGAGCATCCATTCCTGATCTTTTGTACACACCTTAGGCTTTGTGTAACCACCACTGGGATACCAAGTGTCATGCTATTGGGTGTACTAAGTGATAACACTACTAGGTTATCAAGCAATTACACTTAAGTGCTCAAGATCAATTGTACTCATTCTGCTTACTAATAATGACAATAGTAAAGTGCATGGAAAAGTAAAACATTAATTAGAAAATAGTAAACATTAAGCTAAATTAAAATGGTAAACATTATTCTAAGTAAAATAGTAAACTAGGAGAATGCTTCAATGGTGAGAAATAGTTTGATCTTTATTTCTGTGTGCAAACTATGCCCAAGTACAATCTATTTGAATAGAGATGTCGTTCACTAAGACACACCACACTACAGACATTCATACTTCTAAGTGCTAAATTATGAAAATAAATTGATAGAGTCTAGTTACTACTTGCAATGAAAAGTATGCAGATTGTGCACCCAAGTGTCGTATTTATAAGGTTGCACACATCCTGAGATATTGTGTCAATGATGATGTAGCATTTGCTACAATATCAAATAAACAATGTCATTGATGTGATATTGTTGGTGGTGAAAAATTGACTTTATCATTTATAACATGAAAGGAGGTAAAGAGGAGTAGCTTGTAATATTGATTTAATTAGTTGTTGTCTACCAACCTGAGAGAGAAGTTTTTCCTTCTAACTAGCTAACATTTTCTTGAACTTATCAATTAAATTATGCCATATAGATAACTTCATCCTGTCAAAAAATAATGGGATACCAAGATATTTTGAGGGGAATTTACTAATTTGACATGATTTTTTTAAATAAAAGAATGTAGAACCTACTCATCAGTTTCAAAATTATACATCAAAGTTTTAGAGAAATTTATGTGAAGAGTACAAGTTTTTGCAAAATTATCTAGAATGTTAATGCCCATGTTTAAAGAATCATTAGAATCTTTTAAAAAAGAAAAATGTCATCCATGAATTAAGAATGAGTGAATTTGTTACATCCAAAGTAGGAATAATGCATCTTAACTCATCTTTTCTTTGATGATAACACAAAAGAGCTTCTAAACCTTCCATAGCAAAAACAAATACGAAAGGAGAAATTGAATCACCTTGTCTTAGACCATTTATGACAAAAAAATTCCCAATCTAATCATCATTTATAAGGAGTAAAAAGTGGATGCCTTTGTAACATTGGGACAGTTTTCTTTGCCAATGATATAGGAATCCAAATTTAGTAAAAAATGCATCCATATAGTACCAAGAAATTGTATCATAAGCTTTATTGATATCAAGTTTAAGTGCTATTCTTGGATCTTTTTGATATTTAGTTGAATGGAAGAGTTCTTGAATGAGAAAAACCTAATCTAGTTTCTTCCCTATCTTATTCACATCTTCATTTGTGCTTCATCTACCTTAAAAATAAAGAGAAAGCATGAAGAAAAAGCCTAATAGTTTTGGGATTTCTTTTCAATTTTTCATCCTTGCAACGAATCTTAAAAAACCTCCCATTTGGGGTACGAAAAACGATTAGGCCTTACCCTCATTTAGAAGCATCCCCATAGGTTTTCACTTTTTACTAAAATATTTTTTCTAAAAAGAAGGAGACACTATCTCTAATGATAAAAGAAAGCTTTAATATATTTTTTAAAAAATAGAAAAACAAAAACTAAGTTGTGATAGAAGGTGAAATCTTCCCATTCTCGAGTCTTCAAAACCAAAAGAAATTAATATTGCAAGAAAAAAAATTAATTGTTCAACTTTCATTGAAAGCTTTTTTACTTGACACTGTAATTGAAAAGCAACATCTTTCAGAATATGATATTTAACTCCTAAAGAAATCTCATAGTTATGCTCTTACTACTAAAACCTAATTGCACACTAAAGCTTCCAAATAGAATAAGGAACAAGTAGTCAAAGATACTTCAAAATGGAAAGAAAGGAAGTAGATAAAGCAAGTTGATCACCAAGAATGCTATTATTGATGCTTGGTTGAAAGTTGTTACAAATTTTGGATCTTGGTTTCTAAGCATGTTGTGTAGTAGAATAAATTTTGAAATGTACTGTTGACCTTATATTTTCCCCCATGATTTATCATACCTTGCTTTGTACAACATCTAGTCCCCCCTCCCCCCAAAAACCTTGTTTTGTATTATTGGTTTCAAAGAATGGTTGGATTGTTTGATTATTAGAATTTTAAAATAATCAACTATAATTTGCATATTTATGAAAGGTATGAATGCTTGCAAAGTAACAATGAAATTTTAACCTAGTGGTAAGACTCTTGATTAGTAACTCTAAGTTATGGGTTCAATTTTGGTAGGTGATGAGTGGCGAGGTACCCCTACACTTAACCATACGAAACGAGCGTAGCACATGTGATCCGGTCGAACTACACAGACTAAATGCCTACACGCCCCATGGAACACTTGGGGTTAATCATTCATTGTCTTCCTAGACTTACTTGTGTTTGTCACAGTGTATGGTTAAGTAAGTCCAAGGTATATGATTTTTGTAGTCTTTTATGTGTTTTTCTCCTATGCTATTGAGGTGAAGGGTTGAGGAACTAGCTAACTCTAACTAATGACCTAAGTCTAAATTAACTAGCATTAGCATCCGTTCCCACTTACCATACACACCCTAAATTATGCAACCGCGGCTACCAAATGCTAATCGTTACTAGGATCACCACGCGTAACGCACGTGCTTGAAGTGGTCGTACTGAGGCACTTAACTAGCCTAAAGATAATGAGCATCCATTCCTTGACTAGCCGTACACATCCTTAGATGCTCGTAGTCAAGTTGTACTCATTTCACATTCTAGGAGTTGAGGGTGAGAGAATCTANTGTACACAACTTGCGTTCAGGTACAATGCTGCTCGAATAAAGATCCGTTCACTTGGGCACTCCTACTGCGGGCACATGGAAAATATTCTATCTCTGGAGTGATCAATTTGCCAGAGTTTTCCTACTTCTAGCCTAGGATGGGAAATAAGGGGAGTGCCACCTCTTATTTATAGATTTGGTGGCGGACTGCGATATCGCGTACGCGACATCGCAGGGGACGACGTGATATCGTGTAAGCTATATCACATGAGATGTATTATCGTGGTGGTCACGATATCACATCTCATCATACCCCCATGACTGAATGAAAACTCGTCCTCGAGTTTCTTACAATAATATCGGGAAGGTATGGAATTATTGAGGGTAATGGAACTAATGGGATGACATGTGAACGGATCATCATTACAAGACTTGACAAAAGTGGTGTTCATGACAACAAGGGTGAACACCTTATTACAATGACATCAGGCCTTAGTTGGTAGCTGAGAAAGAGAGAGAAAAAGAAGTGTTGTTGTTGCCAACGCCAAGATTGCACCTTTATTATCTATCCATAAGCGTGCCATCAATCTTACTCCTTGCATAGCTGCTTCAGCGCTGCTCCATTCTAAGTGGTTCTTCCAGATCCAACTCTGTTGTTGTATGATTGCCATCTACACACACAACACAATCCTATATTAGCAAGGGTAAATGAATCATCATGTAATTGATACCTTGCTTTGGTGTAGGTCCATTGGCTAGGTTGTGGTATGGCTGATATGGATCTGGAGATGTATTAATGATGACTACCGAAGATGTAGGGGTTAGGAAGAAAATCAAAAAATTTGAGGTTAGGAGAAAATTGAAAAAAGCAGGCCCCGTACCCCCACGACTAATCGCGAACCTTTGGTAGTGTTAGAATCGAGAAGGAAAAGGAGTAAGAAAGATAGATAAAAAGGGAAAACTATAGCATCGATGAAATGGATGTCAAGATGGTAATGAACAAAATAAAATTAATTGCAAAAATGTTAGGGAAAAGAATTTAACTAATGCTCCAAATAGGAATGTCAGTGGCTCCTCCCCAAAGCAGGCGCATGCGCTTAATGCCCTGACAAACCCACATTCAAAGAGTCCGTAGGCTCTGGGAATGACATTTGGAACAAGGGTTAAAGTCTTAACCACAAGAATTTACCAAAAAGAAAACAATGTATTTACCAAAATATACACTAATTATACAATCGGCAATGAGGTGAAGAATGGAGAGAAGGATGGAGAGAATAGAATGGAATGGAATCCCAAGAACAAGGTGGTGTATAGCCCCTTGTGTGTTGCATGATTAATGTGACTTGGCAGATCTCATTCTAACTCTAGCCTCAAACCAACCACATCCAGTGACTTCGCATCATTGCATTTAGCCAAATCATCCACTTGAATAACAAGGATGCATCTTCAAAGAGCCACCACCATTCCGACAAAAAAATGAGAAAATGGGAAGCGAGAAGGGCCTTAGTTAGAGGGAACACTTTTGGTTCCATAACCAGTGCTTGTAGCCCAAGTTTATTTCATCTAAGAGATGTGCTTTAAATTCTCACTTCATTTTTTTTTTATGTTTTGTGTTTTTATGCGTGAGAACCACACCATGCAAAGACTTCTTATTTTTATTGACTCAGCTTTCGATAATTGGGTAACATTGGAACGGTAAGAAAAACTCAAAAAGGAAACATCCAAGCACCCAAGAGAACGACCAACAAAAAAGCATCAAGTTCCCTTGAAGTCACACCCTTTTCAATCCTTGAGTCCTTCCTTAGTTTGAGAAATACCCAGTCACCGATTCGTTTAAGTTCTTATTAGAAGGGGACTATACATTTCCAAGCTAAGAGAGACCATAGAAACTGGTGGATGGATGGATGAAGTGGTCTCATTGCCTGCCATATCAAAACAAACATAGCTTAGTATCAACATTGTGACTTAAAGGTAAAAACCAAACATTAGCAATCAATATGAAAATAGTTCATACCATCATTCTGAACACTTATTGGGTGACAAACTTATAGGGTGGATCACACACACACACACAAAATGAAAAAAGTATAATGATGTGGTAAAAAAAAATTAGAAAAGTTAAAAAAATTTGTAAAACAAAAATGT
>MNCI01010589.1:1496-46926 GCA_015680685.1 Gnetum montanum | reverse complement strand
AACTTGGTAGTGACGGTGGGGAGTTGAGTGACTCATAGAGTCACTTGGAGAAATCGGTTGCTGCACATAATATCCATAAGGGTCAGGTTGTTGGTAAGGGTACTGATGTTTCGGCGATGGCATCCCCCATGACTGTGGGTATTGCCACTACTGATGCTTTTCGATGGGTTGTGGTGGAGTTCCACTTGGATAATATGTTAAGGGTTGGTGGAACTGCCTTGGGTTACCTTGTGGATAAGGTAACCTTCTGGGTGTTTGCCGTTGGTTGAGTCTTGGATTAAGCGCATACACCCCTAACGCCTATAGATGTGAAATAATTAGACAACATCCCTTAGGATGGTCATATTGGTAGATCTCACATCCACCGTCATCGTCTGTGTCTGAATCCACAACCACATTGGAGTTGGTGATTTTCCCCTTACCCTTGTTATGTGCAGGGCCTAAATCTCTCCACTTTGTCTTACCTTTGTCACTACTTTGTTCTACCTTAGACTCTTCTACAATTTTTAAGACAGTTTCAATTTTAGAGTCTAAGAAACTCTATACGTCGTCTACCTTAGCCGCTATTTCTATTATGAGCTTTTGAAGCGGCAAGGTCTTTCTGTTCACCAACTCTTCGATTGGTGACTCATCCTCTTCATCAAAAAATTTCACTCCCTTCTTCCAAAGGGAGGGATCATGGTTGTACTCTTCCGTACTTTCTCTTTTTCGTAGCTCATCTTCTTTTTTTGCTACTTGTTCCAACAAGCTATGTACTTTATGGGCTCTAAGTTGTGAGAGTCTCCCTTGGGCATAAGTCCCAAGGGTTCTTCTAGTTTCATGCCTTAGCCCATCCACGACGTGACGAAGTTGATCTCTCTAAGCGTACCCATGGCCCGGGCAACAATGTAACAATGTGTAGTAGCGGGCCATGGCAGCATCCAAGGTTTCATGAGGACCTTGCTTCTAGCCTTGGATCTGCTTACACAAATTGGACACTCTGGAGTATGTTTGATACTTTTTGTTGAATAGTTCTAGCATTGTACTCCACCTCCTGATGGTTTCCAGTCCTAAGGACCAATACCAACTCTCTACTTCTTTGGTGAGTGTCCTTGGGAATAACTTAATTTTTTGCCACTCATTTTCTATATTCTGCAAGGCATAAGCATCGTGGAATGCCTGTATATGATTTTGCGGATCTGCATTGTATCCACCTTCAAATCATGGGATATTGTTCATGTCTAAACGTTTGATCCAACTATCTTTTAAATTCCTTATGGAAATCCTAACTACCTCCATTATATCAAGCATACTTTGGGTTGCGAGTAGGGACTCGTCATGATCATCTCTTTCATGATGCCTGTGATGTCTGCATTGTTCCCTACTCTCCCTACGTCCTTGCCCTTGTCCTTTCTCTCGACTTTCCCATCAAGGTCTCTTGTTTTTCCTACCTTTATCCTCACCTTTATGTTCATGGTGGTTGTGCCCAGATGTGGAAGGAGAGGGTGACTGATGTGAAGAAGGGGAAGAAGAAGGGAAACCATTATCATGACGATGTTTCTTGCCTTCTCTTCTGCTGCTACGGCCCCGATCGTGGTGACGATCTAAGTGTCTGTCCTTAGCATGAGTGGTTGTTCCATTTGTGAACAGTTGGGGTTCACGGGCATCAGAACCATGGTTATGTATCATTGATCATAGGTTTTGATATCCAACCTCCTCATCATCGTTAGGAGGGGGAACATCGTTTGCTAAAAAACCTGTTATAAGGGGTTCCTCATCTCCTATTTCGCTAAGGACGTGCGGGGCTTTGTCCTTCAAAAAAGTATGTTGACTCTCCTGCCTTAAGTCCTTCATACGTTGGGCATCTGTGGGATGATAATACCTCATATCAAAGTCTTCCACAACATAGTCAGCATATAATTTAGTCATGCCTATCTGTGCCAAGGCACGGAAAAGCATGCGAGAGACTGATCGATCTGGGGGTAACACAATGTTACCTTGCAAATCTCTCCAGTGCAACTGTTCATCTTGATGAAAGATAAAAGTAAAATTTGGAATATACTCATCAAGATGAGTATATGTCACTCTATACTGTTGAGGACTTGGCTGATTTTAGCTATGTGTTTTTGATTGCCAACTGTCTTTTGTATTATCCTAAGGTGATGTGCTCTTGTGAGAAGAAGACATTGTTATTTATTGGTTTGCTAATTACCGTTATAAAAAATTTTTATTTGATTAACCGGAAGGTTTGTTAAGGCTCACAATGATGTGAATGATATCCTTATATTTTATATGGCACACAAACACTTAGTCCCCGGCAACGGTGCCAATGATGAGTGGCGAGGTACCCCTACACTCAACCATATGAAATGAGCGTAGCACACGTGATTTGGTCGAACTCTGCAAACTAAATGCCTACACGCCCCATGGAACACTTGGGGTTAATCATTTGTTATCTTCCCAGACTTACTTGTGTTTGTCACGGTGTATGGTTAAGTAAGTCCAAGGTATATGATTTTTTTAGTCTTTTATGTGTTTTTCTACTATGTTATTGAGTTGAAGGGTTGAGGAACTAGCTAACTCTAACTAATGACCTAAGTCTAAATTAACTAGCGTCAGCATATGTTCCCACTTACCGTACACACCTTGAACTATGCAACCGCGGCTACCAAATGCTAATCGTTACTGGGATCACCATGCGTAACGCACGTGCTCGAAGTGGTCATACTGAGGCACTTAACTAGCCTAAGCGTAATGAGCATCCATTCCTTGACTAGCTGTACACATCCTTAGATGCTCATAATCAAGTCATACTCATTCTTCATTCTAGGAGTTGAGGGTGAGAGAATCTAATCGCGATGAGCAGCTGATTCCTTGATTAGTCGTATACATCCGTAAATGCTCGTAATCAAGTCGTACTCATGCCGCGCTACTACAGGGTAATAAATAATAGGTAGGAAATAACATGTAATAAATAGCAAGTAATAAATCCTATTCCATGCACTGCAAGGTTTATCCACAAAGCTCATCTTTATTGCCATACACAACTTGCGTTCAGGTACAATGTTGCTCGAATAAAGATCTGTTCACTTGGGGACTCCTACTACGGGCACATGGAAAATATTCTATCTCTGGAGTGATCAATCTGCTAGAGTTTTCCTACTTCTAGCCTAGGATGGGAAATAAGAGGAGTGCCGCCTCTTATTTATAGATTTGACGGCGGACCGCGATATCGCGTACACGACATTGCAGGGGACGACGTGATATCGCGGTAGCCGCAATATCGCGTCTCATCAGTAGGCAATATTGAGTTATAATGTTCTAATTTGAGCATACAACTTGGGGCTAAATATTTGTTAAAAAGATATTTCAAGTTCCAAGATCTCCCACTATCTTAAATACTTACAAAAGTATTCAAATAATCTTATTTACTTTGATTCAAAAAAAATATTGATGACATCATTATCATCCTAGTCTAGTCCTAAAAAAATTATTTAATGATTTAAGAAATATTGATTGAGATTATTTTGATTTTATTTTATGCTTTTAAAAAAATAGAATTGACTATATATCATCATCATCATCATCCTAGCATTGTTAGAATTGACTATATATCTTAAGGGTAAATATTGTTTAAAAAGGTTTTGGGTACTTACATCCCATGTGATGAGTGGTGAGATACCCCTACACTCAACCATACGAATACGAGCGTTTCACACACGATTCGGTCGAACTTAGCAGACAGACTAGTTGTGGTATCTAGATAGCTATTCTTAGATCACAATTTGTTGTCTTCCCATCTAGACTAGTGTTAACTTTGTCACGTATGGTTTAGTCCAAAGTGAGGTGTATGATGTGTTCCTATACTAATGCTACTCCTGGAGATAATGGGAAATAATATGAACTAAGCTAGGAGAGAGAGGGTAAGAGAGAATCTAACTAGCCTAAGTGCAATGAGCATCCGTTCCTTAATCATTTGTACACATCTTGGACCTCATGCACGACTACCACTGGGATTACCATGTGCATGGCCTAAGTACGCTACTGGGTTACCAAGTAGTCACACTTGAATGCTAGTGATTAAGTCATACTCATTCTGCATTACTAGGAGATAAGGGTGAAGAGATATTAATTAACTAAGAAAATAGTAAATAACGATTAAATAAATAATTAAGCTAAGTGGATGCTGCAATGGTGAAGTAATCTTGATCTTTATTGCCGGTCATGTGCATGTCCAAGTATGTCACACACGAATAAGGATGCCATACAATTACAATCACCACATTGTGGGCATGCCCTGGGAGAAAAGGGTTGTGAGGAAAACTATCAAAGAGACTCTGCAAAACTACTTAACTTATCTTCCAAAAACTCAAAAAAGGCCCCTACTAAATTTTCCTACTTCTTATTTATAGATGGGGAAGCAGGCTGTGATATCGCATACGCAATATCACGGGTGTGATATCGCAACCAACAAATTTATGACTCATCATACCCCCACGACTATATGAAAACTTGTCCTCAAGGTAAAGTGAGAACAAGCTCCATTGATTACATAGTGGATAGGTATGGGATTATTAACTGACGAGAATGGGTTCATGCCTTAGTGTGGAATTAGAACAAAATTGAGACACAACATAGAGAATGCAAAAGAAAATCCTACAACTACAAAATTGATGGAACTCATGTAGTTCTTGGTGGCAGTGGCTCCTCCATGTGTGCTTTTCCCTTATCTTGTGCTCTAGGTCTTGGAACTTGATGGCGTTGAAGTATGGCCTAGAGTTTCTCCTCTTCAGTTCAGGGATCCTATGCCATCCATGCTAATGTTCTGATGTTTGATGGAGTCGGCACCTCCCATGGGTAGGGTAGTTGCAAAAACATTTGATTTGCCTTAACATACCAAGCCACAAACACTCGTCATTCCTCTTCATAGGCTCTAGCTTTGTCTTTGTATTCTTGAAAATCTACAAGCCATCGAGCCAAGTCTGTTGCGACACCTTTTTGTCCTTGGTAGCTTGCTTTAACCACGTCAATTTTAGAATTTGCAACCTCCAATTTTTGCAATATCTTCTTGCATTCTGCAAATTCTGTTTCATATTTGATGTAGGTGGTGGCTACCTGTTGCTCAAGCTCTGTTCTCGGGTGCCTTGCTGTTAACATGGTAAAGTTGGCATATCATAGGTTTGCCAACTCCATGTATTCTGTAAGGTCCTGGATCTGCAGGTCCTGGTTCTTAACTTCCGCTTGGTGGGAAAATGCGTATGTGTCCAATATGGCCCGCTAGTTAGTGTGTTGAGCACTGTGAACATTGATGTGGGCCTTGGCCATATGGATCTCCTTCTTGATAATTTGCTTGTACATCCCCACCTAGTCTTGAAAGTGCTCCTTTAGCTTTTCATGCCGTTTAGCCTCATTCTACCATGCGCTTATCTCAATAGCCATCTTCTGACGGATGGCGTGTACCTCCTCCATTGAGAGGGTTCAATTTTCCCTGGCTAAATGATTCATATCCTAGTTGACCCTGATGAGTTGTTCTCGCAACTGTTGAAAATGTTCTTCGAGAACATTCTTTTGCTTTTCCATAGAGGTCAACCGAAGGTTGTCAGCAACAAGCTACTTATTTTCCTCTTGTAAGGCCTTGAGTGCCTTGGTATGCGCGTAAGTTTGCGCATGTGTCGTAGAGGCATCCCAAACAGCCTTCTCTTTTTCTTTTGCCACCTTCTTATTCTCTGTCAATAGTTTGGTTAGTTGCTCAGTTTTGAAGATGTCCAGCTGGTCTATGGGAACAATTTAAGAAGGATCTCATTGTGCTACTTGTAGGGTCATGAGCCTTTCTTGCAATCTTTGCACCTCTGCTTCAGCGTGCTCGGCCCTCATCTTTATTAAGACCAACTTCCCTTTGGTGGAAATGAGGTATGATTGGATTACTGTAACATCCTGTGGGATGTCAAACAAGGACATCATTACTTGTCTTGTTTGTAGTAATCGGTCAAGTACATCCTCATGTGAACCAGGGTTTGAGCATCCCATGCTCCTATAAGATCTATCGGTGGCACAATAGGTACATTGAACAATTCTTTAATGTGGTCTGCAACCACTTTTGTGGCTCCTACTGCATCTTGGTGCTGCATGACCACCACCGTGGCCCCTTCACTAGTTTCTAATTGCACTTGAAAATATGTAGAGTTCCCTGAAATCTGTTGTGACCAAGTGCTTTCCCCTCCTCTTGCATGGATGGACACTTCATGCCTTGCGTGATCCAAAGAAATTGTGGGCTGTATGGCATCGTCGATGACGCGAAAGAGATTTGCATCATCATGACTTCCCCAACTGACCGTCTTAGCAATGGCCCTGAGATGGCTCATCAATGGTCTATAATCTTGCGATGGTGGTGGTTGATCCTGCTAGCTCATGCTAGGCCTTACTTCTTGTTGTTGGCTGGGTCCCATGCTTGGAAGTTGGCTGGGCCCTGCAAGTTGAGTTGTAGTTGGCCCTGCTGTTTGTTCCTTTTCTTATTCTAGCCCTAACATCTCACTAGTGATTTTCCTTGTGGCTGGCAGCTTTAGTAGTTCAGCATACAAAGCATTTTGGGCTTTTCAGGGAACATCATTGGTGTATCCTCTAATACCAACACATCTACACAGCTTCCTAATAAGACAAGGGAAGGGCAATGCAATCTTCCCTGTCTTTTGTTCCTCAAACCACCTTAGGATCTCCGTAAAATATAGATGAGGTAGGTTAGCATTAACCTTTCTCATCAACACTGCACATCCTCTAGCCGCATATGTTGAAATTCTTTTTAAGCCCTTTGTGGGGAAGAGGTGATAAGTTCCCATTTTGAAGTAAATCCTTTCTTCCATCGTCAACTCTCCAAACGTCTTATCTTCCTTGCCATATGTCCTTTTCAATCAAACTCGTCGTGCATTAGGGTCTCAATGGGTAGAAAACTGAGCAACCTTTGGCCCTATATTCAGAAGGTTTAATACTTTTGAAATGGCCTGAATAGAGAAATCTATAGTCACAACACAAATGTTAACTATGGTGCCTTGTTCTTTGTTGTGCCAAAATTGGTACTTTTCCCTTAAGTACCAGGCATCGCTTTTAGAGAGGATAGGCCATAATGGGAACCCTTTGAGGTGATCCTTAATAGCCTCTGGAGAAAATTCTATGAAACATTCAAAATTTAATTCCACAATCACCGCAATGAATATGGACCTTTCATGGATAGCCTGAACACAATCTTGGGGCAACGTGAGATGTTGTCCCTGTTCAGGTGCTGCAGCAACTCCTCCTTCCACATGCCTTGATTGTACAATAGCAGGGTCCTCTTGGTGGCTGCTAAATGATTGTTCCTTCTACTCTGCATGCTGTTCAGCAGGAGCTTGTCCTTCACCTCTCTTAAGTCGTTTGCTCCCACCTTGAGCAAGACCTTCCTGTTGTCCGCGTTTCGGGGCCATCTGCAATCACACGGGGCCAATCATTAGTAAGGTTGTTTCCAAAGTTAGGTTATACCTTACTGCTTACCTTAATGAATTTGTTTTATCTCCATGTGATGTTTCTCAAAAGATTATAATATTTAGTCCTTTTTGTTTAGTTGGTTTCCAAATCTAATTTTACCGATATAACTAGGGGATGAAATTATTTTTGACACACTTATCCTTAATTTCATAGCTAATTACCCTTGATAATGTCCTTTGGGAGATGAAAAATTTCAAAAACATTATGCACTATTCAGTGTGTGTTGCTCCCCCATGACTAAGCTAAACACTCCGGGTTCAAGCAAGTTTAGACAGAATAAAAATTGGAGGACCAGCGAGCAAGATATAGGTATGAAAGTAAGGGATGCATAATCGCAAGTCATAGAGAGAAATTTGAAATACTCCCCCACATGAATAGTTGAAAATGATGTTAAGTAGTGTGAGGGGCACGTATATATAGGTTTGTGAGATGCAATATCACGTACGTGATATCACGGACGTGATATCTTGTCGGCCGCGATATCACAGACACAATACGCGATATCACGACCTATCGATGTTAAGGCACAATGGAATACATCAAATTTTTAAGATTTTTCTGAAGTTAACAATGTAAACTAAGGACATGTGGATGAGTGTTAAAGGGTTCCAGGGTAATTCAACTAGTTTTGAAGGCACGAATAATTATGATGGTGTGGAATTAACAAATAAGGGCCTTGGGTGGTAAGGGAGAGAAAAAGGCTATGTGATGGGTCATAGGAATGTTTGAATCAGAGGGATAGTAATAAGGGAAAGAATATCGTTGAAAATATGCTGAGGGTAATAGATAGTGTGTGGAAGATGTGTTATGAGTGCAAATTACAAAATATTAAGCAAGTGGGTCCTCCCCAAAGCAGGTTCCAACCTATAATGCCCTTGCGTAACCATACTTAAAAGTGTCCGTAGGCACTAGAAGGGTTGAATGTAATCCATACTGGTTCCACAAAACACACACATGGGATTATCACTGGAATGAGGTAAGAATTCTACGCTACATAAGACACGAGTGATAATTACATGAACAACGAGATGAGATAGGCTACAGAAGGAATTGTAGAGATTGGGACATCAGGTAACTAACCTAGGGCATAGTGAATTCTACGCGTAAAGCATGATTAATGTGTCATTAACCCATCGTTCCAAGATCAGGACCAAGTCCATTCCTTTGATCAGTGACGTCGCATTGTTTCATTCCATGATGAGCAACTATGAGAGTACCAGAACAACAAGGCATATGATCACTTGGCATTTTGTTCAAGGAAGGAGTGATTTTTTCTTTGTGGCACTTTTTTTCTTTTTTTTTCTTTTCGATTGCTGTATCCAGAGAAGCCGCTAACCTTCAAGCATGGGTGCATGTCTTTCCAGTGGGACCCCCTAGAACAGCATTGGACTTTGGAGTGCCTTTTGATTACTCTTACTCCCATTTTGTGTTAAATCTACAAGGATCTTAGGACAACCACGTTGCGTGATAACTCTCATAGATGTCACCAAAGAGAATCTGCAAGTCCCCTTGATGTCACATCCTAATCATTCCCTCTTGATCCATCCTTCTTCATTTTGAGTACAATGAACACAAAATTAATTTTAAGTTTCAAGAATGTTAAGAATATCATTGTACCCTCAAACAAAACCTCTTATTTGTAGAATGGATGAGTGGGTGTAATGGGCTCATTGTCCAAATAATTGATCACTTGAGACTCAATAACATAGAACACATCTCAACCAACGAGCCACATGAGTGTTTTATTCGTAGATGAGATTACTTATAAAAAGATGAAAAGACAAAAAGACAAAAAGGTAACAAAAAAGAGATTGAAAAATTGGAAAACAAAAAGTTGTAAAATTAAAGAAAATGAAAAATATTTATTAATCCCGCTTGTTATTAAAATGGGGGATATCCCCATAACTAAACGGTTGAGCATGGAGAGGATTAATAAATGAAAGGTGAGGATCCTTGCATGTTGGAAAGATCGAAACTTCATCATACTTACCCCATTAGGGCTCACACACCTAATTATAGTAAGCATAGTAGGGCAATTTATAAGATATGGTTCTCGGATAAAGGGTTGACCCACTATGATACTTGAGACTGTAAAATGGTATGCAAGGATTAGGATGCCGCTCTCCATGGCTGTATTCATTGGGCCATATGATTGTTGGAGTGTTAATTGGTAACCCTAATGAAGTAACACGAGGCGTTGGGTTCAAAGGGAAGGGTGCACCATAGTGTTGGACTTGTGCTAAGTTGGAGAATGCAATGGCCTTGGAACTATGTTGTCCCTTCCTACGACCATGTCTAAAGAAGGAACACACTTGATGTTGAGGAGGTCTCTCACTGCTGTTGGTAATAGTAGCACAAGTAACGTTTGTGGGTTGTTGCTGTGGTGCAAACACTTCAGGAACAATAGGTGGTGATGTAGAAGGAGGGAAAGGATGAGAATGTTAAAATCTAGGAGAAGTGTAAGGTTCACAAGGTGATGGTTGTGTTGAGGACATGGGCTGATGGTATTGAGGAGAATGAGAATGCAATGAGATAGAGTATGTTGACCCAGTTGGGGAAACAGGATGCTGAACAAGATAAGCATGTGGATTCAGATGATATGAAGGGTGTCTCCAGTTTAGGGATGACTTCCCCCACGACTGGGATTGTTGCCACTATGATTGAACATAGGATCTCTATACGAACTCTAGGTGTAACGTGTTTCCCCAATTCTCATATAAATGTAACAAGATTGTGCATTGGCCCTTGGGGTGATCGTACAGGCAAATGTTGCATTCATACGTAGGATCGGTAGTTGAGCTCTTATTTTCTGCATCCCTTCTTTCCAATTATCTAATGATATTTTGTCCTGCTTCTCGGGTTGTCAAAACTCTATCTCTAATATTATTGATATATTCCCCACACTTTTTATGCATCCATTTCAGCCTCTTATTGATCTTTTCCTCAATTTCATTTAATGATTGTTGTATTGGCAAAGATGGTTCTTCCTCCTTGAGATCGGTTGATTTCTCCTTTTTGTGATTATGGACCTTTGTTAAGTTGAGACTTTGGTCCCATTGATGTTTTTCAACACTCTCCCATCTAGCCATTTCTCCTTCCTCTTTTGCTACTCACTTAATAAGCTCTTGAAATTGATGGGTTCATAGTTCATATAGTTGACCTTGGGCATACATCCCTAGGGTCTCTCTTGTTTCATCACGAAGCCCATCAATGATATGGTACATTAGCCTTTCCTCAGAGAACTCATGGCCTGGACAGTTGTTTAACAGTGCATAATATCTTTCTAAGGCCATGTCCAAGGGTTCATGTTGTGCTTGTTTCCACTTTTGGATTTGTTTCCTCAAGGTCGACACTCTTGTGTAGGTTTGATATCTTTCGTTAGAGAGTTTTACCATTGTTGGCCAATGTTGTACTGAATTTGGTTTTAACGATCTATACCATATTTTTGCTTGGCCAACGAGTGTCATAGGAAAGAGCTTGAGTTTTTGCCAACTGTTATCAATGTTGTTCCATGCACAGGCATCGCAGAAAGCTTGTAAATGTTGTTGTAGATCTAAGTCATAGCCTCCTGAGAAATTGGGAAAGTTGTTTAAATCAAGCCTGGGTAGGCGGCTCTCTTTATGATGCCTACAAGAGATTCGAATAGCCTCTTGTATTTGTGTTAGGCTTGTAGTAGCCAGTAGGGGTTCATCATCATCGAGTAAGTTATGCTTTCGTGTGTTGGGACGATGTTGCCTATGTTTATGTTTATAAGAAACCCCCACCTTGGATTGCGTACTCCAATTTTCATTGTCATATAATTCGTTGGTTCTCCAATGAATTGCCTCACTAGATGTGGCATTATCGTAGTCTTGTAGGAGAGGCATGGTTGTGAGATTGTGTGTGAATTTGTATGTGACTTTTTGTAATTATTTTTTTCTAAAAGATATATTGTTAATTCCTATACAATGACCTTGTATGATACAACTAATCTAGATAACTAGCACTATCCCCAGCAACAGCACCAATGATGAGTGGCGAGATACCCCTACACTCAACCATAGGAATATGAGTGTTTCACGCACGATCCAGTCGAACTCCGCAGACAGACTAGTGTTAACTTTGTCACGTATGGTTTAGTCCAGAGTGAGGTGTATGATGTATGTTCTTATACTAATGCTACTCTTGGAGATAATGGGAAATAATATGAACTAAGCTAGGAGAGAGAGGGTGAGAGAGAATCTAACTAGCCTAACTGCGATGAGCATCCGTTCCTTAATCATCCATACACATCTTGGACCTCATGCACAACTACCACTGGAATTACCAAGCGCATGGCCTAAGTACGCTACTAGGTTACCAAGTAGTCACACTTGAATGCTGGTGATTAAGTCGTACTCATTCCACGTTACTAGGAGATAAGGGTGAAGAGATATTAATTAACTAAGAAAATAGTAAATAACGATTGAATAAATAATTAAGCTAAGTGGATGCTGCAATGATGAAGTAATCTCGATCTTTATTGCCGGTCATGTGCCTGTCCAAGTACGTCACACTCGAATAAGGATGCTGTACAATACAATCACCACACTGCGGGCATGCACTAGGAGAAAAGGGTTGAGAGGAAAACTGACAAAGAGACTCTACAAAACTACTTAACTTATCTTCCAAAAACTCAAAAAAAGGCCCCTACTAAATTTTCCTACTTCTTATTTATAGATGGGGAAGCAGGTTGCAATATCATGTACGTGATATCGCGTCTAGGCTGTGATATCGCAGCCAACAAATTTACGACTCATCACCACGTTAAAACAATCCCCACCTCAATTGAAGCATCAACCACCATGAAGTTCAACATTGCCCACGAGAATCGAACACCCCACTTTAAAACAATCCCTAACTCACTTGAGCATCAACCACCATGAGGTTTAGCACTGCATACTAGACTCAAACCAATGACTTACCGCTTTCAAATAAAGAGTGTTAACACTAAGCTAACACCCATTGTTTGTTTTAATTTATAAGTCTTAAAAAGAAAGAATGCCTCCTTGAACGTGCAATGTGGGCGAGCCCATTACGTATATACACATGAAAAGAAGTGACTCGACCCTCAAACTTCAAGTAAAACACCAAACATAATATTAAAACTCTTCAAAGTCTAAGAATGCTATCTCGCTAGAAAGCTAGAGCAACACAATAAAACATAATCACATGAAGTGTAATAGAAACCTTGTCAAAAAGCACCTGTGGCTTTTGCAATAGAAAAGCAAATACGAAGGGAATCAATTTTATAAAAGCTGCGAAGCCCAATTTTTGTAAGGAGAAGTCGGTTCCACGCAACAAAACGAAACGCTGCATCACAAGAAAAGCCGAGGCAGCAGAGCAGCAAACTGCAACTTCTGCATATTGCTGCAACTAAAGCATGGTATGCTGCTGTATATTATTCTGCAAAAGCTGTTTTTCGTTATGCGATCTCAAAACCCTACAGTTTGATTTTCTCCGCTGTTTGTTGTCTTCGGTCGTTTTTGAAAGTTTAGGGCTATTTTATTTTCGAGATGCAGTCTGTAGTTTTGTTGATTAGAGATATGTGCTTCTATCGTTTTCAAATTTGAGGGATTTAGCGCGTCCTTTATTTGAGCTAGGATTAAATATCAACCGTGCTTGGATTAATGAAATCTCTGGTGTGTTTGTTTCAGCTTCCTCTATCGTTGCTACGCACTGCGCAGGGTCATCCCATGGTAAGATGAAGTTGCATTTTTAGAACTGCTTCGAGTTCAAAGATGTTCTGCAAATTTATACGTTTTTTCTGCTGGTCGAATTTTGTAATGCAGTAATTCATAATTTCGCTTTTCTAACAATGCTACCTCACTTGTGATTACATTGAGGGGGTGTTTTTCTGTTGCCCAACCAAATATTGGTTTAGTCATATTTCAAAGCGGAAGGCTATAGAGTTTTGTTTCATGCCAGATCATCTCTTCATGTTTTTTTTTTTTATAAATTATATGAATTTTTTATGTTAAAGTCTCTTATTGATTGTAGTAGTGTTCACAAGGATGAACCATAGTTATAGTGAACTGAATGAAAATATGTGAAGTTCGTGCTCAGCTTATACAGAAGACAGTAATATAGCAACCCTTAAATTCAACCAGGGCTTTTTCCTTTTCTAAGATTTTACAATATTTTCAACGTCTTCTGCCGACCCTTAATCATAGATTTTTTACCATGCTATAGTCTTGGTGATATTTGAGCCTACGTCTTCACTAGCAATTATATGCCTCTTAAGGGTAAACTAAAGCAGCAGAACTTTTGTAAAAGATGATAGTTTTGTTATTCCATATTTCCAGTTCAGCATTTTTTATACTAGTGTTTGTTGGCTTTGGAAGAAATTTATCTTGTTTTAAACAATTATGACAGCTTGTTGAACTGAAGAATGGCGAAACATACAATGGACATTTGGTTAATTGTGATACATGGATGAACATTCATTTGCGAGAAGTGATTTGCACATCTAAGGTATTTTTCTTTTGCATATATTTTTTTATTATTAGATTTTGTAATGTAATTTTTTTTTCAAATAACATTTTGAGAAGAATCTGAGATTCAGTTCTAGTGGTGCGCTCTGCACATATAACCTGATACAAGTCATATGTATCTGAAATGGAGATTTCTCATGTAGGATGGTGATCGCTTTTGGAGAATGCCTGAGTGTTACATACGTGGAAACACTATTAAATATCTCCGAGTGCCTGATGAGGTACGGGTTTCAAGGCGGTTATTACTTTCTGTTTATTTGATAGAATCAACACAGTTAATAAATGTGGCATTTGTTACTGGCTTTCATCATCCTGTAGCCAAAACCAGCACAAAACTTTATCTCATTTTGTAATGCTTTTTGTTAATAAATGTTTGTGTATATGTATGATGATGAAGCTCTTATTTATCCTCATCATCCTAGCCTTGTGCCAACTACATGGAGTCGGCTGTATGAATCTTTTTCCACTGTTCACCTGGGTCAAGAGCCAAATTGATATTGATTCTTGGATCTTGAATATCTTTCCTTATTCTTGCATGCCAAGTATAATTTGGTCTACCTCTGTTGTTTTTCATCTGCAGCCTCTTAGAACAGGTGCACTCTCTATTATTCTCTGTACATGATCAAACTATCTGAGACAATTTTCCTGATAAGAGAACTGTTGATTTTATCTTTGCTAGTGACACCTAACATCTACCCGAGCATTCACATCCCCACTCTACATTCATTCATCGAACATGATGCATCGTGATTGGCCAACATTTTGCACTGCATAACATCCCAGGACTAATAACAGTTGTGATGAAGCTCTTATTATGCTCTTTTTATTTTGAATTTTGGACTGCTTATAAGAAGTTTTGTTTTGATTTGATGCATTGAGATCTGATTGCAAGGAAAATGTTGTCTTGGCTGAAATAAACATTTCGCTAGAATGAATGATATTTGAATCTGTTTCTTTTAAGATCTCAGTACAATTCTCTTTTAAGATATCATAGGTTAAATAAGATATTCAACTAGTTTCTGTTCTAAACACCTGCAGTATTATGGCCATATGTTTATATTATCCAGAAACTCATGCAATTTCGTTTACCTAATGTTTTACTCTTAATGGTTCCTTGGATTATAGTATTTAAGTGTGATTTTTTTATCTGTTCTTTGTCTGTCTGCCAAATTGTTGACTGTTGAACCTATTCTCTGAGAATGTGATTCTGCTTTTGTCATATTTTGATTTCTTTTCAGTTTCTAAATTGTCCCTTTAAACTATGGAGAAAGATATTTTGAAATTTTCCGTCATCTAAAATTTCTAAAGTTTCTAAATTGTACACACTTGAACGGATGAACTATCTCAAACATTCCCTTGGATAGTGTAGTTCTGTAAGAACGTGCATTGTTTTCTATTAAGGCCAGTGATTATTGTCAGTTATAAGTACTTTTTGTGATGTTCTTATCGGTTTATTGTTCATATTTTTGTTTTGGCAGGTCATCGACAAAGTTCAAGAGGAGAAGAGGATAGGTATGTGAGAAGGCCTGTAATGATACATGAGATTGGTTTCCATGAATTAATAACCCAATGTTTAAATAAAGAAATAAGTTTTATATCAAAGGCATGATGGCTCAAGTGCTTCAAGCTGGCAATGCCCCGCCTATCTTATTTGACAATGATGTCCATGGTGTTATACAGCATATTTTAACTTTTGTTCTTTCGTTGTTGTTTTAAAAAAATTATTAACACACTTTATGGAACTCTAAGCAGATAGGAAACCTCCAATCATTGGCCGTGGAAGAGGTAGAGGAAGGGGAGATGAAGGTGGAGGTGGAGGTAGAGGATTGTTGAAAGGTTCTGGACGAGGATACCAAGAGGATGGGGGAGGACGAGGAGGACGAGGAAAGGGTCCTGGCAGGGGAGCAAGTGGAAAAGGTATTGAAGCATTATTGATTTTTTAGTGGGTTAACTTGTTTTCTTATTATCTAATTTGAACTTTTGTCATCTTAATTTGAGCTACGTTAGGAAGCAGTAGAGGGCGCACATAGCAAATGTTAAATGGGAGTTGCAAGTATTAGTACCGTTTTTATGGCTAATGGAGAAAGCTGTCGGATATCTATGGTGACTTTGGAAGTATTTACTGCTTTGCATCTAATACCATTGGTTTTCATGAAAATCTGCTGTAATTATATTTTATAGAAACGTGGGATCAGTTTTCCCCCATCTGTAATTGTTTCTTTTGGCTTCTTTGGGAGAATCGTGTATCAAAGAATGATTCTAGTGGCAAATGTTTTTGGTTGCCGTTTATGATTTTTCTATAATTGAAGAAGGATATTTTTGCAAACATTTGACATTGATTTTGACATTCTTTTAACTTATGCTTGCTTTGTGAATTAGATGTGTTTTATTTATTTATTTATTTTTGGAGGGTTCTATGCCAGCTTATCGTCCTTAAAATCTTTGTTAGAACATATACATGTTATTTACTTGTTATAAGAAATATCAATCTTACTTTTTTCGAGATTATAATTTGTAATGTAATCCTTGAAAGAAATTTCCATGCTCGTGCATGCTGTTTATTCTACTCAGCATGGAATTATAATTGTTAATTCCTTCCTAAAGCAGATTACTGATTTGGTTTTTCCATGTAAGAAGTAAACGCGTTTATTTCGCAGTACAGGCGTTTATTTACATTTACCCAAACAGAATTGTGTTCTGAATTTTGTTTGGAAGCCACAACGTTATTTGCTAAATATGTATATTAACTTCATATTTATATACAAAAGGGATTTATATGCGACTTCGTGCCACAATTATTAATGGTGATGCTTGTATCTAGTATGACAGGTGAGTGCAGTTAGAAGAGGGAATACCTTAATGCTAGTAAGGGGAGTAGCACCTGTTAAATGAGTTAAAATGATTCATTGAATCATTCAGTGATAGAACTTTCGCACACGTTTTTTTGTGCTTGTAGAGGGAATACCTTATGCCATGGATGAGCTTCTTGAAGGGATCCCCTTATATCACTAAGGGGAGTCATGCGTCTTAAAGGGGTTTTATAGAATCAATCCCCTTACACCTCTAAGGGGAGCTGTATGTTTTAAGGTGTTGATAGAAGCCATGATAAAAAAAAACTTTGGAAAAAATACAACTTGGAAACAATAATGACCTGAGAAAACTAAACATTTTGGATCACTTGGTAACAAACCTTGGCCCTTATTTTATGCATGCTCTTCATCCCCTATTTTATGCATGCTCTTAGTTTGGTTAATGATTAACTTGACATGCTATGGAAAACATATTAGTAATTGTTGCAAGGACAATCATTTGATGATACACATCAGTTGAAGTTTTAATGGAAGATTTACATCATGGATGGATAAGAACTTGTGAAGTCTAAGTAGTGACCAAGGATAATGTGATTAAATAAGGACAAGAAATCATATAGCCCAGGATTGTGTAGGGTGAGCATAGGATTGTACATTGAAATCTTCAAAAGATGAAGTGCATGATTGTTAGTATGATTGTTTACATGCATACTATGTTAGGCTTTACAATAACTTGATATTTGAAGCTTTCTAGGTATGATGTAGTGAAAGATGTTATTGTAGTCCAAGTTGCTGGAAAAGTTAGGGGTGCATGCTTTCTTATATTTCTTATATTTCCAAACATATTATTCTAGGTTGTAGATATGTTAAGCATTTTTATTGATATGAAATGGTGAAGATAGTTTTTAAAACAAGTGAAAATATTTTATATTAATAAAATAAGTTTTAAGTAAATGAGATTGGTCATGGATTTTAATGATACATCAAGATGATAGGATCAAAATTCAATGATGGATTAAATTTGTATTAAGAAGTTGACAAATAAAATAATTGTCTTTAGGTATTAATCTATTATAATCTTAGCTTGTGTATGGGTACTTAAGTTTCATTTTTTATCTTATATTCTTTTTCTAATTTTTTATTATTATTTACAAGTACTTAATTGTTTTTCTCCTTCAAATGTTCTTTGCTTTCATTGTTCCTAAATTTAAAAGATCATATATGCTAGCAAAGCATGTCACATTTTATTAATGGATTGAGTTTTAGTGACTCAGGTAAGAGTTGTCATCAGATCTTATAAAGATTTCAGCTTAATAAGCCATATCTAATTATGTAAGGTTATGCTGGTTCATTAAAGGTTGTAACTACTTATGGAGTACAAAGGAACTCACAATCATACGTCATAAGCATGAATAAGATACATAGAAAATAATGTGAATTAACGAGAAGCAAGAAAGGCATTGGAACAATAGCTAAGGAAGCATTTGTAAGCCAAAATGTTAAGATTGTGGTGATTCATAAGACTATGAATAAAAAAAGGTTCAAATTGCAAGTACAAAGAGGAGTAGAAGATGTAAGAAGTCCCTAGTATTACCAAATGGTATGTAAGTAAAAGACATAAAGTGAGGATTAGTTGAAGTCTTGGATATGCCCAATACCCAAAGGTAGATTGGTGCATCATGGACCAAAGGAATTCAAGATTGTTGTAGTAGTCTTTATGTTGTCGTAGAGTAACTAAACTAGCTTAGTAGTGGATTGCTAAAAGGGTTTAGAGTGGTCCAGCCCATGTAAAACTAAGGATCTAAAGTTACTAACAAGCATCATAAGTGTGCCATGAGCCCATGGTGCCACAAGAAGTTGTAGCATTGCTAGAGAAAGGAAGCAACACCACAAAAACATATAAAGTTCTTACAAACTTAGTATCGTCAAATCTAGAGTAATAACAAGCTCAAAGGTGATGTTACAATTTACTAGAATAAGAAATAGTACTATTTATAAATTGTCTACAGTAGCTTATGACTAGCATTAAGTTACAAAATAGATCATTGTGACTCTATTCATCATCAAGAGGACTTGTAAGTAGTTAGTTAGACTTATGATACTCATAATCGTAGAAACTATTATGAAGAAAACTTTGAACTCCCTTAGATCATGGTATATTAAAGTTGCTAAGAAAAGGCATAAAACCAAACTCTAACATTAAGCTTCCTAATCAAGAGTCTTACTGCTAGGCTAATACCTCATTGTTGATATGAACTTAAGCAATTATAATAATTTCTAACAAATGGCCTAGTTAGGTACTTGATCTTTGCAACATTGTATTAATGCTTGTTTTGTCATAACCAAGTTTCACCGCCAAGCTTAATTAAGATTTTTACATTCTCACATCATCATCATCATCCTAGGCTTATCCCAACAAAATAAGGTTGGCTACATTACTTCTTTTTTACCATTCACCTCTATGAAGAGCTAGATCTTCATTTAGGATATAGCAATCTTTGTAAACCCTTTCCCATTTTCCACAACAACTAGGCTCTATGATTGCTATGCATTGCATTTGGGGAACCCCCTAGCATCTACAAAATTTGAAAAAGAGCTCATCCATGAGATTTAGCAAACATATTGCTCATCTTCTATTACTTGTTTCATCTTCCACTTTTAACTTGGAGGTAATATGATCTGATTCTTACTTTGCTAATTAGTGCTTTCATAGATATTAGAATTATAAGCCTAGGCCCACTACATTTCCATGGATGACAAGTTGTTTGTCAATATAATAAATGATTTTTTTTTTTTTTTGCCTTTCTTCCATATCCTCCTACAAGAAATTCACTTTTTACTACCTCCTTTGGAATTAAAAGACATGAAATTAAGCATAGTACTACAAATAGAAGAGAATTGCATATTAATTATAATCTTCTAGTTTTGGTAAGAAGATTACCTCAAGCCAATATCATTGTCCTCTTTGGAACCCTAGTCCTTAATTCTAACTTATTTCTTTTTAAAATAAAATTGTACCCAAATGGTTGCTTAGAAGATTAGCCTATTTAACTTCTAACAAATTTTAAATATTTTACTTGTTAACATATGAAAGATGAAAAAGAAATAAAATACTTTAACAAAATTGAATTTAATCATAAACAAATATTCTTAAAAACAAATATGTAGTAAAAAATGGGGAAGAGTGTAAGAAATAGTGAAGCTTACTTGTAATACATATATTAATCCACTCTAATTTCATGGTAAATTTCCTTAGAAAAAATCTATATAATTTCTTATATAACTATAATTATGTTTTATATAATATTTGAAAAATAAATTCAAATCTTATCAAGTTCATGATTTTCATGGGATTTAAAAATCAAGCATGTGGAATCAAACCTGAAATTACATAACTAAAATACATACAAACATACACTTCTTTGACACTCGTGAAGCATACAAGCTTGACACTCGTGAAGCATACAAGCATATACAAGATAGAACTCTCTTAGAAACCAAGTGTTCTCCTGAAATGCTACTACATATCAACATGTTTAATATATAATAGTGTTCTTAAGCATTCTCAGCATTCTCGATGACATACACTCTTTGTTTTCTCCTAATATACGAGGAAACAACCCATTATACATTTTTAACCAGAAGATAGCACATCCATCAAATCATCTTTCCCCTCTTTGTTCAGGGGTTAGGCCTCCTTTTCCACAACTGGGGCAGCTCATGAGGCCAAAGCCTTGACAGTCATAGCACCTGCACCACACAACACAGCAGGGATCAATAATGCAGTTATACATACCATATTAAGAACTGTATACTGAGGCTAAATACGTTGGTATTTTAAAGTTGATTTTTGCTCCTTTTAAAATTCCTAAGGCTCAATACTAAAGCTACTAAACGAGGTTTGGAGAAGACCAATAGATGAGCAAAAACCTATTATTTTTTATGTACCAAGCTTGAACCCGTCTTAGTATTTATCCGAGCAACAAATAGCTTACCATCGTCCTCTTTCCCTTGATTCTAGAGGGTTATGTTTTTTCCCTAAACCTATAAAAAGGAAAACAGTTTCCAGTGTTCTAGGACCCAAAACTAAGTCACTTACTTCCATCTCTCAAATATGTTTCCACTCTTCTTGTTTTTGCCTGTTCCCTGCAACATCAAAACAATGATAATTAACAGCTGTCTGACCTACTAGAACATGCATACTCAATGGAACAGCAGAAGAACCATGGGCACCTTGCAGGAGGGACATTCAATGGCTCCCTGACCATTGCATTTGTTGCAGGACCTCGAAAACTGCAATGATACAACAATGAAACTGGAATTAAAATGTATTATTACAGAAGGATCTCTTGGACTATGATCTATAACTCTGCATAAGATCTAGAATTAAACAATGATAGCAAATTAGCACTCTGTTTACCAAATTGAGGCCTGGAAAACCTTTGAAGGCTGAGGTGATGGGAGATATGCGAGCAGGTTTGTTCTTGAGAGAGGTGGATCTGTTGAGAGGCCTTCTGCTGCTGTTGCTACTACCTAATCTCACATAGGGAGGAGTTGATACCAAAGGAAACAATGCAGGGCAGTTTGCAGTTTTCCACAACCACATCTTCATTATGATGATGCTGCTCTAATCTACACACACTCTCTCATTTGGACCACTGCCGTGTCCTTAAAATAAGAAACCAATCATTCTCAATCAAATCGACCTAAAAAGCAATTTTTTATACAAATAGCAAGAAATCTGCATCCAGGAATAGAAGCCTCTTGGTGGGGATGGAGAAGATAATGAAAGACACAGGGAGAACAGTTCCTTCTGTGGATTTTAGTTTGTGGGCATCATCTGCAGCTGCATCACAGTCAGATGCAGAAGATATGACAGACCTGCTGAAGGTGCTTGGTAGGATTGTATGTACTCGAATGGCCGAATTTGCTATGGTGGGTACAGACACCTGGTGACCACTCGTGCGATTAGGCACGGACAGACCACATGTGCCCATAGTGGGCACCTCTGCAAGTGCTTCATGACTCTTTTTTAGGGTTTTGTGTGACAATTCATGGACGTGCTTGATTTTGCTATTGGACCAGCGCTGATTTCCCTTTGTTATTGTCTCATTGTCCGTTTCGTTTTATTTGCTGTAGCTGTTGTATTGGGACCCATGCAAAGCTGGAATGTTGTTTAATCAAATGAAAATTGATTTGGGTCTTGGGAAATGATCATATCCTTGCTGCAAGTGGATAGAGTAGCAGATTTCATGCATGAACATTTATGTGAGGTCCGATGGGAGGAAAGATATTTCCCGAGATTTACCCTTGAACTCGCTGTAACATTCGATTCTTCCTGAATGACATGCTACATTAAAAGAATTTTAAGTGTGAAGTAAACCGGCAATTAGCTAAGTATAGTATATGCCTAATACATTACCTTCCAGCTTATAAACCGATTAGCTAAACATAAGCAAAAGGAAAAATAAACTATGAATCTTACCGAGGACACGCCACTAACCAGAAATTAATGCATTACTGTGTTGAAAACCCACGCGGTCAGCTTATTCTACAAATCCGAGTAGCACCGACTTAAAAAAGAAATTGAGATGCTTCACATTTTCCTGGCAACCCCCTCAATATCTACAGTTTGATCTTGACATACGAAAGAAACAACAGCAGTTAAGATAACAGCAACCTCATGGAAGCTATTTAAGAAAGCAACACTGCTTGCCGTTGCACGGAAATAGAAAAAGCAAACATTCTAGCCAATGAAAAGAAACCTATTTCATCTGAAAATTTAGAGCCAGTCCAGAAAGTGGACATGCAGAATACTCGGAACTAGTCTCTTGACGCATGATGAAAAGGATGTTACCATACGGAGAGTATCACCTTCTTGGTTTTTTAGGAAAAGTCTGATTATTTGTATTACGAGAGAGGGGTGAACCTCCGATCACCGATTACAACAATAGTATCGTTATCCGGGGGACAAAATTTTCCAACCATGAAGCTAGCTAGGAACCAAACCATTACAAGGATCATGCCTCATCTCAGGGTAAGAGAATCCCAACCCCATTCCAATCAATTAAAAAGCCCCAAAATCCCTATAAGGCATCGAAACAGAAAAAGCAAAAAATAGTCATGCACAACATCATATAGTTCATTTAAAACAAAAATAATCATGCGCAAGAAGTCACAAGTGATGAGTGTTATTTTGAAATAGTTTTATGTTTTATTACTATATTTTTATTTCTTCTATTGGGGATCTATAATTCATTGGTTTTATTGAATGGAATTACTTAAACTGAAATTTTTACTTAAATTAATAAAAGTACTAAATTTTAAATTAAAAATAAAATTAAAGGTTCATTAGGGGTAGTTTTTTTAAACAATATTTAGAAATTTATAACTCAATATTACCCATCAAAATCAAACCTATAGCTTGCAACTTCTAAATCAATAGCCTTACCACCACACCAATGTCTCATTGTTAAATAAGAGGTTCATTATTCATTGCTACTAAACATAATTAATCCAAGTTTAGTTCATCCTCTAGAATCATATAATTGTGGTACAATACTTGTACTTCTAGGTAGCATTGAGTTCTAAACTAAAAATAATTCTATAAAAGGAATTATGAGACTAGTCTAATAAATCCAAGAAATCTTTGTGGTCTTAAAAAGTTTTTGTTTTTGTTTCTAATTCTGTAAGTAAAATATTAATAGTGGTTTTGGGTAGGGTGACTATACTATTATGAATGAAGGCATGCCCATCTCATTTTTATGAGTAGGAAGTATTAGTAGACTCTTCCCTTAAGATCTAATGTAAAAGAGAGATATAAATGGAATTTAATTCAAAATGTACCCTTTGGACATATAGCCAACATGAAACTTTTGTAGGATTTTATAACTTAGAGTTCCTCACTAGAATTGAACCCATACCTTCGATTTTCCAAATAAAGAATGATGAACCATGATTTGTCAAGCTCTGATATTGAACCCTCAATATCGGACCCTCGATATCGGGTATGCAATATTGCGGCCTCACTAGCGATATCGGATACACGATATTGTGGTTCCTATGTGAGCCTATAAATACACAATTGAGCACATGGGAGAGTCATAGGAAAAGTTAGTGTTAGAGTAGGGTCTTTTTGCTAGTTTCAATTCCTCGCAACCCTTTCCTCAGTGCATGCCCGTAGTGTGATGATTGTAATTGTACAGAACCTTTATTCGAGTGTGATGTACTTGGACATGCACATGATCGGCAATAAAGATCGGGATTACTTCATCATTGCAGCATTTACTTAGTTTTAATTGCTTACTATTATTGTTATTTATTGCTTTCTTAATTAATATTTCTCTACCCTCATTTCCTATCCCTGTTATTAAACACAAATTGAGTATGACTTAATCACGAGCATTTAAGTGTAACTACTTGGTATCTCAGTAGTGTACCTAGGACATGGGCTTAGTAATCCCAGTAGTAGTACATGAGGTCCAAGATGTGTACAGATGATTAATGATGGATGCTCATCGCACTTAGGCTAGCTTAGATTCTCTTCTCCCATTCCCTCTTAATCAAAGTTATTTTCCATTGCCGCTAGGAGTAGCACTAGCTTAGGACCACATCATACACCTCACTCTAGACTAAACCATATGTGACAAAGCAAATACTAGTCCAGGTGGGAAGACAGTGAACTACGATCAATGTGTAATTATCTAGATACCACAACTAGCTCATCTATGGAGTTTGATTAGATTGTGTGTGAATTCTCATATTCGTATGGTTGAGTGTAGAGGTACCTAGCCACTCATCAAAGAATCTTACTACTAGGCTAACATCTCCTTATTGTCAAAGTTAGGTTGTTACTAATGTTAGAATAAAAGCTAAAGATAGACTATAGTTTGAATTTTGATGAGCGGCAAGGTACCCCTATGCTTAACCATATGAATACGAGCGTTATGTGCGATCCAGTTGAACTTCAAGGACTAAGTGGTTATGCACCTTCATAGAATAAGGATGGGTTAGGCGATTGTTGTCTTCCCAAGCTTACTTATATGGCACGATTGTATGGTTAAGTAAACTTGAGGTATATGATTTTTATGCTTTTTATGTTTGTCTTGGTGCTAAAAGGGAGAAGTGAAATAATTAAGTAACTAATTTAATTTAACTAATCCGCGAGGTTCTAACTAGTCCTAACACTAGCATCCATTCCCACTCTTCATACACATCCTGAACTAGTGTAACACTACTGGGATTACCAAATGCTAATCATTATTGAGTTACCAAGTGTTCTGCGTATGCTCGAAGTGGTTGTACTGAGTTTGCTTACTTGTGAAAATTAACAAACCAATAAAAGCAACATCAATTAAATAACGAAAGAATTAAATAACTATAAATAACATTAAATGCAATAAATAAGCTATTTTGAATGCTGCAAGGTTTATCATAAAGTTCGTCTTTATTTCTGGACACAAGGTGTGCTTAGGTACACAATGCTCGAATAAAGATCCGTTCACTTTATGACTCCTAATATGGGTGCTGAGAAATAATTCTAACTCTGGAAAGGGAAAACTACAAGAGTTTGTGTAAGGGACTAAGAAACTAATGCCAAAACCAAGTGTGCCCACTTCTTATTTATAGGCAATGAGACAGGTCCCGATATCGAATGTTCGATATCATAGACCTGATATCACAGATCTAATATCACGGTCCCGATATCGCGGTTCATCATACCCCCATGACTGAATTAAAACTCATCCTCGAGTTCCTTATAAAATATTGGAAAGGTATGGGATTATTGACATGGAGTGACAGACTCAAAGTGTCCATGAATGGATCAGCAAATATATTACAACATTGGTGTTCATACCCATTGTGGTGAACACCATACATAGATGACATCCAAACCTTTATTTGACAGCTTGGAGAGAGAGAGAAAAGAAAATGAGGCACATTGCTGTCGATGTCAAGAATGTGCACACCGTTGTTCATCCATGGCCATATAATGTGTGTTCCTTGCATGACTGCTTTAGCTCTAGTCCATCTTGAGTGCTCCCTCGTATCCCAGTTCATTGTTCATGTGATCACCATCTACACACACAACACAGTCGCGAATTAGCAAGGATAGATAAGATATAATGTGATTGATACCTTGCCTCGCTATGAAGCACATTGGTTGGGTTGTGGGTATGGTAGATATTGGGTTAGAGGTTTGTAACTAGTGACTACCTAAGGTGTAGGGGTGAGGTAAGTAATGGAATGAAAAAATTTGTGCCAGGGTCCCCACGACTAAGAGCAAACCTCCAATAGTAGTAAGATGGAAAATGAAAGAACAAGGAAGAATAGAGAAATAACAATGGTGAGGCCAATAAAAAAAAATTGGATGTCATGGATGGTTGGAATGGAAAATGGTTGATTACAGGAAATGTTTAAGGGAAAGAACTTTACAATTGCACCATTAAGGAATGCCAGTGGATCCTCCCCAAAGCAGGCTCATGCCCTTTATGCCCTGATAGACCCACAAACCAAAGAGTCCGTAGGCTCTAGGAATGACATATGGAAACAATGGTTAAGAACTTACCCACAAGAGTTTACCAAAGAATAATAATGTGACAACCAAGATATAGACTAATCATAAAACTGGCAATGAGGTGGAGTATGGAAAGAAATTTGGAAGAGAAGAGAGAATGGGATGGAATCCCAAGATCAAGTTTGTGTAAAGTCCCTTGTGTATTATGTGATTAAGGTGACTTAATAGAATTCATTCCAAATCCAGATCAAAACTAACCACATCTAGTGACCTCGCATCAACACACTTCACCAACCCATCCTCCTGAAGCAACAAGAATACGTCCATAGAGCCAACAAGAGAAAAATAGAGAAGCAGGAAGCAAGAAAGGGCCTTAGTTAGAGGGAACCTTCAGGCATGGGTAACATGTCTTTCCAGTGCCATAACTAGTGCTTGTAGCCCATGTTTCTTTATTATGTCTAAGGGGTGTGCTTTGAATTCTCACCAGTTTTTTATTGTTTTGCGTGAGAACCACACCATGCAAAGACTTATTTGATTTGGTCAACTTCCTGATATTTGGTCAAGAGTGGAATGGTGGAAGATTGTATGAAACACATCCAAGTATCCAAGAGAATAGCTAGCACAAAGGCGTCAAATCCCCTTAAGGTCACATCCTTTTCAATTCATTTGAACCTTTTCTTGGTTTGAAGAATACCAAGTCACCAATTCATTAATAATTTTACTTAGAAAAAGGGACAATACAATTCCAAGATCAAGGGAGACCATAGAGTTGGATGGATGAATGGATGATGTGGGCTAATTGCCTATTTTATCAAAATAAATCATATCTTAGTATCAATAGTAAAAGTCAAAGGTAAAAACCAAACATTACCAATCAACACTATTATAGTACAATCCATTATCATGAATAAATCAAATAAAGAAATAGTAAAAATGTTAATGATGGTGTAAAAAAAAAACAAGTAAAGATGAAAAATGTGTAAAAAAAAAAATACAAAAGAAACTGAGGGCTTAGAATGGTTAGCATTGGTGGCCATCTCCCCCACGACTGAGTTGGAAAGAGGAAATATGAAATAATGAGCAAGGTTCTCCATTTATAAAGGTGGTGTTAGTACTGGACTTTTTAGGTTCATGGAAAGGTTTGGTTTGTTGGATGTTGACCAATAATTTCTTGTTCAGGATCTTAGGTTTATAAATCATCATGGCCCTTGAAGGAAAAATTTCATGAATGATGTAAGGTCCTTTCCATAATGTTTGAAACTTAGTTTGTTGTGGCACATGTGCGGGATTCTAATAAAGAACCTTATCCCCCAGTTGGTATTTGACTTTCCTAATCCTTAGGTTATGACGTTGTTTGTTAAAGGCATTGTGCAATTCTTTCGATAATAGGGCAGCTAATCAGTTCTCATCTAGCAATTTAAGGTTCATTAACCATTATTTTTGTGCTAGATTGAGGTTAAGGTTAAGGTCACATGCTGTGGATAGGGTATGGAGCTCAGCTTGAATAGAAAGCATTAGAAGTTTACCGTACACTAACTCATAGGGAGAGTGGCCTATAGGGAGTTTCCATGTGGAGCGGTATGCCCAAAGAGCATCATTCAATTTGGTACTCCATTCTCACCTATATTTGCTAATGGTTCATGTTAATATTTTTGTGATCTCCCTATTGGTGACTTCAGCTTGACCATTCGCTTGAGGATGATATGGTGTAGGCAGCTTGTGCTCAACTCCTAAGCGTTGCATCAACTTTCAAAAAGTCACACCTATAAAATGTGTACCATTGTCAGAAATAAGTGCATGAGGCATGCCAAACCTGTTTATGATTTTTTGTTGAACAAATCGTGTAGCAGTGGATGATGTACAGTCCGTAACAGCGACTGCTTTTACACACTTTGTAAAAGGCCTTTCCATTGGACACTGGTGTAATAGGCCCCATAAAATCAATTCCTCATATGTCAAAGGGTTCTATGGGTTGAATCCATTGTTGCAGACCCTCCATTCTAGTAGTCATTCCCCCATCACATTGGCAGCACTCACAAGATTGGACAAAATGATGAGTGTCCTAGAACAATGTAGGCCAATAATATCCTGTAAGCAAGATTTTAATGGCTATTCATCTCCGAGCATAATGACCCCCACAAGGGCCCTCATGAGCATCTTGGAGAACTCACAATTGATCTACATCGGGAACACACCATCAGACCAATCCATTGGAACATACTTTATAAAGTTGTCCATTAATTTCCATAAAATATTTGGCTCAGTGAAGAAACTGTTGTTTCTTTTTAACGTCTAACCCTTATGGTGTTTCTTGTGTGAGGAGATAGGTAAGAATGCTACTATACCAATTTGTCTCTATGGTTAATTGATTGTTTACTACACCTAAAAAGAGGAGTTCATCGAGGAAATGGTCAGAAATTGGATATTTTCCTCTTTGTTCTCCCATCATAACTGAGATAAATGATCAGCAACAACATTCTTGTTGCCTTTACGATCGATCATTATAAGGTTGAACTCTTGTAAGATCACATGCCATCATATGATGCGAGGGCTCATTGTTGGTTTATTCATTAGGAACCAAATTGCACTATGGTCTGTATGTACAAATATCTTATAGCCCAATACATAGTGTCTAACATTTTCTAGTGCAAACACCACAACCATTAATTCTTTTTTTATTGTGGTGTAATTGAGTTCTACACCAGCAATACTTTGACTTGTAGAATGAATGTAATAGGGTCATTTCTAATCATCTACCTATATAAGTACAGCTCGTAAAGCAAAGTTGGACGCATCAGTCATTATGTGGAATGGTCTGGACTAGTCAGGAGCTTGTAGAATGGGTGTTTCTACAAGCTTCTGTTTTAAGGTTTGGAAGGCTAGCTCACATTCCCTGGTCCATTCAAAAAGTACGTCCTTCTTCGTTAGTTCTACCAAAGTTTTTACAATCCTTGAAAAGTTCTCAATGAAGCATTTATAATAGCCAATATATTTAAGGAATGATTAGATATATTTTATGGTCTCAAGTTGACGAGTGATTCTTTGGATGACTTTAATCTTTTTAGGATCTACTTCTATCCCTGTTTATGAAATCTTGTGCCCTAATACAATGCCTTATTAGACCATTAAATGACTTTTTTTTGCCAATTGAGCCTTAAGTTGGTTTCAACACATCATTTCAATAGTTTCTCTAATTGGCCCAATGCTTGCTCAAAGTCTACTCCATAGGTGGAGAAATCATCCATAAAGACCTCCACACCATTTCCTATTTGTTGCTGAAATATGCTTCGAACTAGACGTTCAAACATTGCTGGGGCATTGCACAAGCCAAATGACATCTGATTATATGCAAAAGTCCCCCAAGGACTTGTGAATGGGGTTTTGGCTTGGTCTTCTGGTGCTATTTGAATTTTATTGTATCCACTGTAACCATCTAGAAAACTATAGTAGCAATGCCCTGCAATGGTGTCTAAGACTTGGTCGATGAATGGCAATGGAAAGTGGTCTTTGAATATTTCCATGTTCAATAGCCTAAAGTCTATGCACACCCTCCATTTACCTTCCTTTTTAGGTACAATGACTAAGGAACTAACCCATGCATTGTTAGCAATGGGGTAGATGAACCCAGCTTTTAGAAGTTGTTCAATTTCTTCTTTAACCACCTACTTAAGCTTTGGGTTCAGTCACCTCTGTGGTTGTTGTCAAAGCTTCATGGAGGGGTCAGTGTAAATTCTATGTTGGCATATCTTAGGATCTATTCCAATTAATTTAGGATATGACCAAGCAAAGGCTTTCAACCATTTGTTTACCATTTTTAGAAGTCTTTCTTTTTGTTGAGGAGTGAGCTTAACATTAATGATTAGCAATTTTCTATTTTTGAGAAATGTATACTCCATACCGGTGGGCAATGGTGTTAACTCAAGGGGCTCATGCTTGAACTCATTAGGGATTTCCAACTTTTTCGAGCTGATATTTTTGATGTTAGGAATTGGAAGTTGGCGATGGACTTGCTCTAATGTGTGTATGCTATCGATGTAGGCACAAGTCAAGCTCTCAGTTGGTTCCATGCATAGAGTTGAGTTTCTCTCTTGGTTAGCTATTAGCCACTGGGTGCTTTCCTATCTTGTGACTACTACATACATGCATCTTTGTATGTTAGTTATTTGTGCACATTGGTTGCATGTAGGCAATGTTAAATGTTGTACAAACCAAGATTTCTATACACAGTTGCACCCTGGGTCACCATATGCGACGCATGAAACTTTCTTCTTCTCGATCTTTCCAAAAATATTTTCCTTTGATATTTCTAGGGAAAGATCATGTATTCCTAGGCATGCATCAATTGTGCTTAGCCATGCTCTTTCCATAATGATTGGGAAGTCCCCCTTGTAGTTGTTGACTTGACACACTAGGAAATCAGCTGGATACAACCATCCACAAATAGTGGTGATAATGTCCTCCACTAGTCCTAATGGGATAGTGATGGACTAGTTGGCTAGCTCTAAATGAATGTTACTCTTTTTTAGTGGAGGTAGGTTCCAGGCCTTGTACATTTCTTGAGAGATTAAGTTGACACCAAAACCTAAATCCAAAAGAGCTTTGCACGACTCATTCTCAGTGATTTGTAAATATATAAGAGGACTTCCAGAATCAGCGAATTTCCTAGGAAGATGACTAGCTTTAATCCAGTCAGTAATGGCACGAGTCAACATGACCATGTGCATTAGGTGTGGTTTTTGGTTTGAAGGAAGCTCCCAAGATTTGAATGATGGTAAGGCATTTGGAGGATTAGCTGCTTGTGGTTGTAAGGACTTAGTTGGACTGTTTGTTCTAAAGAAAGGTATCTTCTTTGTGCGGTTGTCTGAACCAATAGTAGGTTGAGGGTTGACAACCCTTGTAGCATTGCGTTGCTGCAGTTGGGTAGGGAGCTCACCTTGCATGGCTAGAGTAGGTGGTAATGGAGCTAAGGGTGGAAGAGGTGCAGTCGGATGAGAAGGATAGTATGTTTGTGGAACATCTCTCCTAGGAGAAGGAGTTCTATAGTACTCATGGACTTGGTAGTAAGGCTAAGGAGTGATGTGACTAGTATAATCATGTGGAGAGATTGGTTGCTGCACGTAGTACCCGTATGGATCAGGTTGATGGCAAGGGTACTATTGACGTGGTGGTGGCATTCCCCATGATTGTGGGTGCTACCACTATTGATACTGTTCACTTGGTTGTGGTGGAGCTCCACTCAGATAATACATCAAAGATTGGTGGAACTACTGTGGATTACCTTGAGGATAAGGTAACCTTTTGGGTGTCTGCCATTTGTTTAATCATGGGTTTAGTGCATACACCCTAGACTTCTACAGATGTGAGATTATTGGGCAACATCCCTTAGGATGGTCATATTTGCATATCTCACATCTGCCATCACTGTTTGTGTTCGAATCTACAACCTCCTCAATGATGGTAACTTTTCCCTTACCTTTGTTATGTGCATATTTAGCTTCCTTCTTTTGCCTCCTCTCTCGATCACTACCTTGCTCCCTAGACTCCTCTACTATTTTGAGAATGGTTTGGAATTTATTATCTAGGGAGTCCCAAATTTGATCTACCTTTGCCGATACATCTAATGCAAACTTTTGAATGGGAAAAGTTTTCCTATTCACAATTTCTTCAAGTGGTGACTCTTCTTCATCCTCACAAAATCTAACTTCCTTATTTTAGAGGGAAGGATCTTTGTTATATTTCTCCATACTTTCTCTTTTCCTTAACTCACCTTCCTCTTTGGAAACTTGCTCCAATAATCTTTGTACTTGATGGGCTCTAAGCTCGAATAGTCTCCCTTGGGCATAAGTCCCAAGGGTTCTTCGTGTTTTGTACCTAAGCCCATCTATGAGATGGCGTAGTTTTTCCCTCTGCAAGTATCCATGGCTAGGGAAACAATGTAATAATGCATAATATTGGCCTATGATATCATCCAAGGGTTAGTGTCCTCCTTGTTTCCATCCTTGGATTTGCTTTCGCAGGTTGGACACTCGGGAGTACATTTGATACTTATCATTGAATAACTCTAACATGGTACTCCATCGATGAATGGATTTCGGTTCTAAGGACTGGTACCAGCTTTCCACTTCTTTGATCAGTGTTCATGGAAACAAATTTAGTTTTTGCCACTCATTTTCTATATTTTACAAGGCATATGCATCATAGATCACTTGTAGATTATTTTGAGGATCAACATTGTATCCTCATTCAAATCGTGGGATATTGTTCATGTATAATCTTTTGATCCTACTAGCCTTTTGATGCCTTGTTGGGATCCTAATGGCCTCAGTTATATCTAGCATACTTCTAGTAATGAGTAGGGGTTCATCGTGATTGTATTCTCTATGGTGTCTATGATGCCTATGTTGTTCCCTACTCTCCCTCCTGTCAAGATGCGTTTCTCTAGAATGCCCTCTTCCCCTTTCTTGACTATTTCATCTATGATCTTTGTTTCACTTACCATTGTCCTCATGATCTTTCTCTTTGTGACTACATCCAGATCCTAAAGGAGAGGAGGAAGGAGATGATGAAGGTGGAGAGGAAGGAGGACTAGCACCATGATAGTGCCTGTCACTTTCTCTTTGGTGGTTGCGACCTTAGCCATGGTTACGATTGGAATGTTCATCGTCATTATGTGTTTGTGTTCCTTTTTTAGACCCTTTGTGCCCATTGGTATTAGAATCTAGGTTATGAATGGTTGAGTGAAGATTTTGATACACAAGTCCTTGACCGAAGTCAATGAGAGGAACATCGTTATGTGGAAAACCTCCCGAGGCAGGTTCACCACTCTTGTTTTCACTTATGACATACAAGACATTCTGAGATTGCTTTCCATTCATAGATTTGTAATGTCTCTCTTGTTGTAGGTCCCTTTGATGTTGTGCCTCCATGGATCGATAATCTCTCGAATCTTGTTCATGCACAACGTACTCCGAATGTAAGTGCTGCATACCAATTCGTGTGAGGGCACGAAGAAGCATGCTTGGGATTGAGCAATTGGGTGGTAAAACTATGTTACCCTCTAAATCATGCCATTGCAATTGTTCATCTTGGTGGAGGATAAAGGTAAAGTCTGGTAGATACTCATCGGGATGAGCGTATACTAAGTGAAATTGTTGGGGCACTGGTGGATCATCATCATGTGGACTATGCCTTCACCTTTCATTGTGTCAGACCTAGGTAGTGAAGCACTTTCATAGGAAGAAGGAGACATGATTAATTATTCAGTGTGCAATACTCTCTTTTCTATAATTGTAGGATAACCAATCCTAAGGGTTCATTCCAATGATGGGAAGATTTCATAAGTTCTAATTAGCACACAAACAACAAAGTCCTTGGCAATGGTGCCAATGATGAGTGGCAAGGTACCCTTATGCTCAACCATACGAATACAAGCATTACGCGTGATCTGGTTGAACTCCAAGGACTAAGTGCTTATTCACCTTCATAGAACAAGGATGGGTTAGGCGATTGTTGTCTTCCCAAGCTTACTCATATGGCACGATTGTATGGTTAAGTAAACTTGAGATATATGATTTTTATGCTTTTTATGTTTATGTCCTGGTGCTAAAACGGAGAAGTGAAATAATTAAGTAACTAATTTAATTTAACTAATTCTCTAGGTTCTAACTAGTCCTAACACCAGCATCTGTTCCCACTCTTTGTACACATCCTGAACTAGTGTAACACTACTGGGATTACCAAACACTAATCGTTACTAGGTTACCAAGTGTTCTACATATGTTCGAAGTGGTTGTACTGAGTGTGCTTACCTATGAAAATTAACAAACTAATAAAAGCAACATCAATTAACTAATGAAAGCATTAAATAACTATAAATAACATTAAATGCAATAAATAAGCTATTTTGAATGCTGCTAGGTTTATCATAAAGTTCATCTTTATTTTTGGCCACAAGGTGTGCTCAGGTACACAATGCTCGAATAAAGATCCGTTCACTTTATGACTTCTACTACGGGCACTCAAAAATAATTCTAACTCTGGAAAGGGAAAACTGCAAGAGTTTAGGTAAGGGACTAAGAAACTAATGCCAAAACCAAGTGCGCTCGCCTCTTATTTATAGGCAGCAAGACAGGTCTTGATATAAGATGTCTAATATTGCTTGGTAGGCTTCGATATCGCAAACCTGATATCGTGGATCCGATATCATGGTTCATCAAATTTGGTACCAACTTGAATAAAGTAATAAAAAAATAAGAATGGAAACTTCTATTATTATATTTTAATAAATGATGCTTGTTAGACCTAGAGTACACCTTCTCACAAAACTTTATAATGCCACTTAAGAGAGGAAGGCTTCATGAGGGAAAAAATGGCTTCAAAAATGGAATATTCAAGCCAAAAATTTACATTTGATACTTATGGGTCTTAGAAGAATGATCCAAGAGAAAACTATAAAGAACATGTAAGAATAGACTATAGGAAAAATGCAATTTTACTTACATTAGATTTGAGGAGAATGTTAATGCAAAAACCTACTCATATGTGTGTTGCAATTACAATGCAAATAAATTTGCAATCACTTGTATTTTTAGGAAATCATACTATCTCTCAATCAAGATAGGACCATGGATCAATCTTCCAAGATAACAACACATATGTAGATTTTGTTTATAGATAGCAATAGAAGGTGAAGAATATGTCTCTTATTAGTTATTTTTTAATTCAATGAGACTTAAATATGGCATTTAAGCAAAAGATTTCCTACAAATTTTTGAGTTAAAATTGTTAACCTTGTGGCACTTCTTTGATGAGGTTTTCAAGACTCATCAAGAATCTATTAAAACTTTGTACAAATTTATTTTTTTTGTTTGTCCTATAGACCCCTTGAGGTCTCTTGATGATGTAATCAAGAATTTCCATTCCATTTCCTTTCCATTTCCATTATTAGAGTATCTAAGTTAAGTTGCTTTAATTTGGAGTAATCATGAATGTCTATGTTCTAGAAAAAGTACAAAAATCATTTTCTTTAGCTAGTTTAGGGAAGGATAAAGAAAAAAATCATAAATTTTTCAAACATGGTCTCTACACTTTGCATAGTAATGAAGAGGTAATTTATAGGAAATTAGGATATCTCCATTTACTTCAAACAACATTGTGCCTTAAGCAATGTGGTTGAGTTACCAAATTATTAGTAAAGATGCTAGTGGTACATATGGTATAGTTTTGGTTTCATGTAAGAGTTTAAATCCATAGCATTGGAGCAATAATTTAGACGAAATTAGGGGTCTAATGTAATTCAAAAATTATGCCTTAAGCATCACATAGGAGTAATTTGCATGAAACTTAATAAGTTTATAGTATGGAATGCATAACTTGGAATGTAAAAGAAATTTTTCATTGTCTTAAGAGGAAGTTCTCAATGAGAATCATGTCATTTCCTTATTTATTATGCTAAGAGTAAGAAATTTTTAAAGTGATATGATAATATTTGCTTCAAGCGAATATTGTAACATGTCTAATCTAGTTTCTTGTAGTTACATTTTCTAGAATATTATTACTATTTTTTAACTATTATATTTTTCAAGAGACTTCATTCTATGCTCAATCTATCAATAGTACCACCATGATGAAATAATATAGTAGAGACATAAATGCTTAGGTGGGTACTAAGTATTACTAGGAAAAATCACATTGACAGCTCTCTTATGAGGGAACAATTAGGGATGATAGATATATATGAGAAGATTAAGGAAGGTTTTCTTAGATGGTTTACCTGCTAAACTTTCTAAGGATTGACAAATTATCCTTACGACTATAATAGGATCTCTTGTAGACTAAAATCAAGCTATCAATAACTAAAGGTCATTTGAGCTTTTCCCAAGAGTATAATGAGGGTTCAAGTGTACAAGATAAAACATTACATTATGATCTATTGTCCTTCCATGATGATCATGTGTTACAAATATTAGAGAATGCACATGTTAGACAAGGTTAGTTTCTACAAGTTGAGGAAAAACAACAAAGAGGTAAATAAGGACTTGCATATAAGAGGTTGCCAATTTGGGTTTTGTTGGAGGGGAGGGTGTGCATGGTGTTGGAACTCCAAAATAATTGTAATATAGGCACACCCCAAGATATATAGTCCAAATAGAACTTTATAACTTAACATTGTCTACTAGAATTGAATCTATGACTTGAAGCTTTCAAATCAAGAGTCTTACTACTAGGCTAACATCTCATTGTTAGAGGTTGTCAATTTGAGTCACAGTTGAGGCATCATTATGTTCCTCTTTAATTTTTTTAAAGTATCATGTTAGCTATATGTTTTTGGATGTACTTATAGTTAAATTATTTTGAGTTTTAACACCTTGATCCTTAATAAAGAGGTAGACCTAAACATAATTTGTTTGAAAATATAATAAAGGATATTCAAGATTTAGTTATTAATGCTTATTTGGCTTTAAATAGAAGTGAATAGTAAAAAATAGTTCATATAGTTGGCTAGGTTAAAGCGATAATGATGACAACAAAACAATGTGTTGCTTTGCAACAACTTTACTTTATCTTCTTTTTCCTTCCCTTCATTACTAATTTTTATTATTATTATATTTTATTTTCCTCTTTTTAAAATATCCTTATTGAATTTTTATCATTTACTTGATGCATTACATCATCATTCACTCTTGATCACCATTAATATTTATTATAGAATATCTATTTTTATTGAATAAGATATGCAACTAAGGGATGTGGTCAAATAAGATATTTTAAGTTTAAATCTCTTAGATAACTTTTTCCTATATTATGTGAAGAAGATCAATTCTATGTCAAAATATAGTTCAAAATGTTTATATATGAAAAATGAATTCTATAGAATTTCCATAGTACCATTGTATATCATGTAGGGTCTTTATAATAATGAGGTGTGAGCCTAGTGGTAAGTCTCTTAATTTGAATACAACAAGTCATAGGTTTGATTCTTGTGACCAATGCTGATTTATAATGTTCTAAATGAATTATATAGAATTCCTATAATACCATTGTATATCATGTAGAGTCTTTATAATAGTAAGGTGTTATCTTGGTGGTAAGACTCTTGATTTGAATGTAACAAGTCATGAGTTATAGACTCTTGAGTTTATAACTCCCTTGCAAATGCAAAAGTAAGGTATTTATTTTTATAAACATATTCATCACCATGTTGGGTAATGTGAGTTGTAAAATTTTGATTAGAGTGGTTTGTTAATCCCAAGGTGATGAGTAGCGAGGTACCCCTACACTCAACCATACGAATACGAGCGCTTCATGCACGATTCGGTCGAACTCCGCAGACGAACTAGTTGTGGTATCTAGATAGTTACTCATAGATCGCAGTTCATTGTCTTCCCACCTAGACTAGTATTAGCTTTGTCACGTATGGTTTAGTCTAGAGTGAGGTGCATGATGTGTTCCTACACTAATGCTACTCCTGGGTATGATGGGAAATAATATCAACTAAGCTAGGAGAGAGAGGATGAGAGAGAGTCTAAGCTAGCCTAAGTGCGATGAGCATGCGTTCCTTAATCATCCGTACACATCTTGGACCTCGTGAACGACTACTGGGTTACCAAGTAGTCACACTTAAATGCTCGTGATTAAGTTGTACTCATTTTGCGTTACTAGGAGATAAGGGTAGAGAGATATTAACTAAGAAAGCAATAAATAACAATAACAATTAAATAATTAAGCTAAGTGGATGCTGCAATGATGAAGTAATCTCAATATTTATTGCTGGTCATGTGCATGTCCAAGTACGTCACACTCGAATAAGGATGTCATACAATTACAATCATCACACTACGGGCATGCACTAGGAGAAAGGGTTGAGAGGAAAACTGACAAAAAGTCCATACCTTAATACTAAAAATCTGGCTCCCTAACCAAATCTGCCTACCTCTTATTTATAGATGAGGAGACAGACTACAATATCGTGTATCCAATATTGGGTCTAGGCTACGATATCGTGGGTGTGATATCATAGCCAACAATTCATGACTCATCATACCCCCATGACTGAATGAAAACTCGTCCTTGAGTTAAAGTGAGAATAAGATCCATTGATTGCATAGTGGATAGGTATGGGATTATTGACTAACTAGAATGGATTCATGCTGCAGTATGGAATTAGAACAAAATTGAGACACAACACAAAGAATGCAAAAGAAAATCCTATAACTACAAAATTGGGTGGAACTCATGTAGTTCCTAGTGGTGGTGGCTCCTCCATGGGTGCCTTTCCCTTGTCTTGTGCTCCAAGTCTTGGGATTTGATGGCATTGAAGTATGGCCTGGAGTTTCTCCTCTTTAGTTTAGGGATCCTGTGCCATCCATGCTAATGTTTCGATGTTTGATGGAGTCAGCACCTCCCATGGGCATGGTAGTTGCGAAAACATTTTATTTTCTTTGACATACCAAGCTACAAACACCCACCATTCCTCCTCATAGGCTTTGGCTTTGTCTTTGTATTCTTGAAAATCTGTGAGCCGTTGAGCCAAGTCTGTTGTGACACCTTTCTGCCCCTGGTAGCTTGCTTTAACCACCTCGAGTTTAGAATTTTTAACATCCAATTTTTGCAATGTTTTCTTGTGTTCTGCAAATTCTGTTTCATATTTGGCATAGGTGGTGGCTACCTATTGCTCAAGCTCTGTTCTTGGGAACCCTGCTGTTAACATGGCAAGGTTGGCATACCACAGGTTTGCCAACTTCATGTATTCTGTAAGGTCCTGGATCTGTAGGTCCTGGCTCTTAACTTTCGCTTGGTGGGAAAATGCGTATGTGTCCAATATGGCCTGTCAGTCAGTGTGTTGAGCACTAAGAGCATTGATGTGGGCGTTAACCATATGGATATCCTTTTTGATGATTTGTTTATACATCCCCACATGGTCCCAGAAATGCTCCTTTAGCTTCTCATGTCGTTTAGCCTCATTCTTCCATGTGGTAATTTCAATGGCCATGTTCTGATGGATGGCGTGTACCTCCTCCATTGAGAGGGTTCGATTTTCCCTGGCTAAATGGTTCATGTCCTGGTTGACCCTGATTAGTTGTTCTCACAACTGCTAAAAATGTTCCTTGAGAACATTCTTTTGCTTCTCCATAGAGGTCAATCGAAGGTTGTCAGCAATAAGTTGTTTATTCTCCTCTTGTAAGGCCTTGAGTGCCTTGGCATGCTCCTAAGTTTGTGCTTATGCTACAGAGGCATCCTAGTCAGCCTTCTCTTTTTCTTCCACCATCCTTTTATTCTCTGTCAATAATTTATTGAGTTTCTCAGTTCTGAAAGTGTCTAGCTAGTCTACGGGAACAAATTGAGAAGGATCCCACTCCACTGCTTATAAGGTCACGAGCCTTTCTTGCAATATTTTCACTTCTACTTCAGCGTGCTCGGCCATCATCTCTATCATGACCAGCTTCCCCTTGGTGGAAATGAGATCTGATTGTATTGCTGTAACATCTTATGAAATGTCAAACAAGGATGTCATTACTTGTCTTGTTTACCTTAATTAATCGAGTAGTCATTAAGGTATCGGCTAGAGTCTGAGCATCTCGTGCTCCTGTAAGATCTACTGGTGGCATAACAGGCACATTGAATGAATCCTTTATGTGGTTTGCGACCACTTATGTGGCTCTTGCTGCATGACCACCATCGTGGCCCCTTCACTAGTTTCCAACTGCACCTGAAAGGATGCAACGTTCCCTGAAATCTGTTGTAACCAAGCTCTCTCCGCTCCTCCTATCTAAATGGACACTTCACTGCACGTGCGATCCATAGAAACCATAGGCTATACAACATCGTCGATGATGTGGAAGAGATTTGTGTCATCACGACTTCCCCAACTGACCATCTCAGTGATGGCCTTGAGATGGCTCATCAACAGTTTGTAATCTTGCGATGGTGGTGGTGGTTGATCCTGCTAGCCCGTGCTAGGCCTTGCTTCTTGTTGTTGACTGGGTCTCATGCTTGGAATTTGGTTGGATCCTGCAAGTTGAGTTGCAGTTGGCCCTGCCGTCTATTTTTTTTCTTTTTTCAGCCCTAGTGTCTCACTAGTGATTTTCCTTGCGGTTGGTGGCTTTAATAGTTCAGCATACGAAGCATTTTGGGCTTTTCAGAGGACATTGTTGGTGTATCTTTTGATACCAGCATGGTGGCACAGCTTCTTGATAAGACAAGGGAAGGGCAACACAAACTTCCCTGTCTTTCATTCTTCAAACCACCTTAGGATCTCCATAAAATATAGATGAGGCAAGTTAGCATTAACCTTTCCCATCAACATTGCACATCCTCTTGCCACATATGTTGAAATTATTTTTAAACCTCTTGTGGGGAAGATGTGATAAGTCCCCTTTTTAAATAAATCTTCTCTTTCGTCATCAACTCCCCATAGGTCTTATCTTTCTTGCCATATTCCTTGTCTAACCAAACTCATCGTGCATCATGGTCTGAGCGGGTAGAAAATCAATCAACCTTTGGCCCTGTATTTGGAAGGTTTAATAATTCCAAAATGGCTTGAATAGAGAAATCAATAGTCAAACAACAAATGTTAACCGTGGTGCCTTCTTCTTTGTTGTGCCAAAATTGGTACGTTTCCCCTAAGTACCAGGCACTACTTTTAGAGAGGGTAGGCTACAATGGAAATCCTTTGAGGTGATCCCTAATGGCCTCTAGAGAAAATTCTATGAAAGGTCCAAATTTTAATTCCATGATCGCTGTAGTTAATATGGACCTTTCATGGATGGCTTGAACACAATCCTGGGAAAACGTGAGATGTCGTCCCTATTCAGATACTGTAGCAGCTCCTCCTTCTACCTGCCTTGATTGTACAGTGGTAGGGTCTTCTTGATAGATACTAAATAATTATCCTTCACCTCTCCTAGGTTGCTTGATCATGCCTTGAGTAGGACCTTCCTGTTGTCCATGTTTTGGGGCCATCTACAATCACACGGGGCCAATCGTTAGTAAGGTTGTTACCAAAGTTAAGTTATACCTTACTGCTTGCCTTAATGAATTTTCTTTATCTTCATGTGATGTTAATTATTAGGAGAAAATTTCCATGAAAGATTATGATATTTAATCCTCTTTGCTTAGGTGGTTTCCAAATCTAGTTTCCTAGTATAACTAAGGAGATGAAATTTTTTTTGGCGCATTTATCATTAATTTTATAACTAATTACCCATAATAATGTCCTTTGGGCAATGATAAATTTCAAAAAATTTATGTGCTATTCGGTGTGTGCCCCTCCCCCACGACTAAGCTAAACACTCTAGGTTCAAGTAGGTTCAAACGGAATGANTGCATATATATATATATATATATATATATATATATTGAACATGATATTATGTACGTGATATCACATACGCGATATCGTGGCCTATTGAAGTTAGGGCACTTTATAGAATGTACCGAATTTTTAATATTTTTCTAAAATTAAACGATGTAAACTAAGGACATTTGGACTATTGTTAAAGGGTTGCAGGGTAATTCAACTAGTTTTGAAGACATGAAAATTATGATGGTGTGGAATTTATCAATACAGACCTTGAATGATAAGGGAGAGAAAAAGGCTATGTGATGGTTCATAGGAATGTTTGAATCAGAGGGATAGTAATAATGGAAAGAATATCATTGATAATATGGTGAGGGAAATAGATGATGTGCGAAAGATGTGTTATGAATGCAAATTACAAAAATTATGCAAGTGGGTCCTCCCCAAAGCAGGTTCCAACCTATAATGCCCTTGCATAACCACACCTTAAAATGTCCATAGGCACTAGAAGGGTTAAATGTAATCCACATTGGTTCCAAAAACACACACATGTAAGTATCACAGGAATGAGGTAAGAATTCTATGCTACACAAGACACGAGCTATAATTACATGAACAGTGAGATGAGATGGACTATAGAAGTGATTGTAGAGATTGGGGCATGAGGTAATTGACCCAGGGCATAATGAATCTTGCGTGTAAAGCATGATTAATGTGTCATTAACCCATCATTCCAAGATCAAGAACAAGTCCATTCCTCTGATCAATGATACCGCATTGTTTCATCTCATGATGAGCAACTATGAGAGTATCATAACAACAAGGCGTATGATCACTTGACATTTGGTTTAAGGGAGGAGTGATTTTTGCTTTGTGGCACTTTGTTTTTTGAATGCTGAATCCAAAGAAGCTACCAACCCTTAGGCATGGGTGCATGTCTTTCCAATGGGACCCCCTGGAATAGCATTGGATTTTTGAGTGCCTTTTGATTACTCTTACTCCCATTTTGCGTTAGATCTACAAGGATCTTAGTACAACCACGTTGTGTGATAACTCTCACAGACGTCACCAAAGAGAATCCGCAAGTTCCCTTGATGTCACACCCTAATCATTCCCTCTTGGTCCATCTTTCTTCATTCTAGGTATAATGAACACAAATTTAATTTTAAATTTTAATAATGTCAAGAATATCACTGTGTCCTCAAACAGAACCTCTTATTTGTAGAATAGATGAGTGGGTGTAATGGGCTCACTATCCAAATAATTGATCAGTCGAGACTTGACAACATAGAACACACATCAACCAATGAGCCACAAGAGTGTTTTATTTATAGATGAGATTACTTATAAAAATATAAAAGGAAAAAAAAAGACAAAAAGATAAAACAAGAAATTGAAAAATGAAAAACTAGAAAATAAAAATTGTAAAATTAAAAAAAATTAAAAATATTTATTAATCTTGCTTGTTATTAGAATGGGGAATATCCCCCATAACTAAACAGTTAAGCATGGTGAGGATTAATAAATGAAAGATGAGGATCCTTGTATGTTGGAGATATAGAAACTTGGTCATACTTATCCCATTGGGGTTCACACACCTGATTATAGTAAGCATAGTGGGGGAATTTATAAGATGTGATTCCCAGGTAGAGAATTGACCCACTATGATACTTGAGATTATAATATGGTATGCAAGGATCGGGATGTCGCCCTCCATGGCTATATTCATTAGGTTGTATGGTTGTTGGAGTGTTAATTGGTGGCCTTGATCAGGTGACACAAGGCGTTGGGTTCGAGGAGAAGGATGCAACACAGTGTTGGACTTGTGCTGAGTTGGAGAATGCAATGGCCTTGGAACTATGTTGTTCCTTCCTACAGTCATGTCTAAAGAAGGGGCGCCTTTGATGTTGAGGAGATCTCTCACTGCTGTTGGCAATAGTAGCACAAGTAACGTTCGTGGGTTATTGCTATGGTGCATACACTTTAGGAACAGTTGGTGGTGATGTAGAAGGAGGAAAAGGATGAGAATGTTGAAATTTGGAAGAATTGTAAGGTACCCAAGGCGGTGGTTGTGTTGAGGACCTGGGTAGATGGTATTGAGGAGAATGAGAATGCGGTGAGATAGAGTATGTTGACCGAGTTAGAGAAATAGGATGCTGAACTAGATAAGCATTTGGATTTAGATGATACGAAGGGTATCTCCAGTTTAGGCATGGCTTCCCCCATGATTGGGATTGTTGCCACTGTGATCGAACACAGTATCTTTGTACGAACTCTGGGTGTAACGTGCTTCCCCAATGCTCATATAAATGTAACAAGATTAGGCATTGGCCCTTGGGGTGATCATATAGGCAAATGTTGCATTCATACGTAGGATCGGCAATTGAGCTCTTATTTTCTGAATCCCTTCTTTTCAATTATCTAATGATATTTTGTCCTACTTCTTAGGTTGTCAAAACTCTATCTCCAATATTATTGATATATTCCCCACACTTTTTATGCATCCATTCCAGCATCTTATTGATCTTTGCCTCGATTTCATCTAATGATTGTTGTATTGGCAAAGATGGTTCTTCCTCCTTGAGATGGGTTGATTTCTCCTTTTTGTGATTATGGACCTCTGTTAAGTTGAGATTTTGGTCCCGTTGATGTTTTTCAATAGTTGCCCATCTAGCCATTTCTCCTTCTTCTTTTGCTACCCACTTAATAAGCTCTTGAAATTGATGGATTTGTAGTTTGTATAGTTGACCTTGGGCATACATCCCTAGGGTCTCTCTTATTTCATTACAAAGCCCATCAATGATATGGTACATTAGCCTTTCCTTGGAGAACTCATGGCCATGACAGTTGTTTAATAGTGCATAATATCTTTCTAAGACCATGTCCAAGGGTTCATGTTGTGCTTGTTTCCACTCTTGGATTTGTTTCCTCAAGGCCAACACTCTTGCATAGGTTTGATATCTTTCGTTAAAGAGTTCTACCATTGTTGGCCAATGTCAAATTGAATTTGGTTTAATGATCTATACCATAATTTTGCTTGGCCAACGAGTGTCATAGGAAAGAGCTTGAGTTTTTACCAACCGTTATCAATGTTGTTCCATGAACAAGCATCGTAGAAGGCTTGTAAATATTATTGCGGATCTAAGTCATAGCCTCCTGAGAAATTGGGAAAGTTGTTTAAATCGAGCTTGGGTAGGTGGCTCTCTTTACAATGCCTACGGGTGATTCGAATAGCCTCTTGTATTTGCGTTAGGCTTGTAGTGACTAGTAAGGGTTCATCGTCATCGAGTAAGTTATGCTTTCATGTGTTGGGATAATGCTGCCTTCATTTATGTTTATAAGAAACCACCACCTTAGATTGCGTACTCCAACCTTCATTGTCATATAATTCGTTGGTTCTCCAATGAATTGTCTTACTAGATGTGGCATTATCGTAGTCTTGTAGGAGAGGCATGGTTGTGAAATTATGTGTGAATTTGTATGTGAATTTTTGTAATTATTTCTTCGTAAAAGATATATTGTTAATTCCTATACAGTGACCTTGTGATGAGACGCGACATGCATCCCATGATATATCGCGTCTTTCCTTGCAATATCGCGTACGCGATATCACGGTCCGCCACCATATCTATAAATAAGAGGCAGAACTCCCCTCATTTCCTAATCCTAGCTAGAAGTAGCGAAGCTCTGGCAGATTGATCACTCCAGAGTTAGAATTTTTCCCATGTGCCCGCAGTAGGAGTCCTAGAGTGAACGGCTCTTTATTCGAGCAGCTTGTAACCTGAACCCAAGTTGTGTA